>JASANA010004598.1:0-32380 GCA_030248095.1 Ptycholaimellus sp. GST1_10
GCCTAAGTTCGGTTCGGTTCGGTTCGGTTTTGCACTTTCTCTCAGAAATAGCAACAAGAACATCAACTTGAACATGAACAACTTGAGAGAAGTGGAGAAAGGTTTTGCCTCCCCTTTCGGGTTTGGCAGACTCACATATCAACGAAAATCACAGGGACTCATGAGGCCAGTTTTTGGGCATGTAGGCGGAATGTGGAAGGAGCAGTAAAAATCACTTCATCCGACAACTGATTCCAGTGGGGCACTACTCGGTTAGTGAAGTGTGAAAGCCTTTGTCGTGCTCCGGCAGCCTCACGTGTGAGCCGATGATTGTGCAGAAGTTGCCTTTGCATAGGCCTTCTAATGAGCAGCCCTGGTGCATGAACGAAATTATGATAAATTTTGTGGGCCAGGGATAGATCAAGGACAGAGCGGCGGGAGGATAGAGACTGCAGTCCCAACCGCTCCAGCCTCTCCAGGTAATCCCTCATCGAGAACTTGCACTGAACAAAGACCCTTCTAGTGAATAAACGTTGGACTGATTCTAACAACTTTCTATCGGCCACCTTCATTTGATTCCAGACTTGGCAGCTACTTTCTAAGATTGGTCGCACATAGGTTTTGAATGCAATTACAAGCCTTTTAGCATTGGGGGAGCAGAAGCACTTGAAAATGATGAAGAGAGCCCTTCTAGCCTTTTTTACAATCTTAGCGACATGGAAAGAAAATTGCAGCTTACTGTCAATTAAAATGCCTAGATCACAAAAAGTGGAAACGCAAGGAAGCTCTGAGCCATTTAGGAAAAGAGAAATGGGAGGTGAATTGCCAATGGGCAGGACAGCACACTTTGTCTCGGACAGTGATAATTGCCAATCATTGCACCAATTTTCCACAAAAGTGAGCGATTGCTGAAGTTTGTTTTTGTCGCCTGAGAAAATTTTGCAATCATCAGCAAATGCAGCACAATGACAGATTTTGTTTAAACCAGCAACTAATTCCATCGTATAGATTAGGAACAGAATTGGGCCGAGACAGGAACCTTGGCATATGGAAGAAGTAAGAAGTACAGAATTTGACAAGCAGCCGTCAACTTCCACCTGCTGTGTTCTGTTAGAGAAATAGTCCTTGATCCAAGCCAGAGCCTGCCCTCGCACACCAAATGCATCCAGTTGAAAGAACAGTTTAGAGTGGCACACCTTATCAAAAGCTTTTGCAAAATCCAAATAAATGACATAGAGAGGCTCATTGGCTGATAGTTTTTTAGTCCATTCATTGGTACAGACAAGTAATTGAAGTGTAGTGGACCTACCAGGTAAGAAACCAAACTGCCAATCTGAGATTAAATTATTATCATTCAAATGGGTTAAAAGTGCCTTAACAAATATTTTCTCTTGAAGCTTTGCCAATTGACTGTTTAGGGCAATTGGCCGGTAGGATGAAGGATCAGCAATGTTACCCTTGTTTTTATATATTGGAATTATTTTACTTTTTTTAAATTCGAAAGGGATTTGGCCCGTTGTAAAGCTCCAAGAGAATAAAGCTGCTAGTGGCTGGCACAATACTGAACGAATCTGCTTGATGAAAAAGGAAGGTATGCCATCAAATCCAAAGCTCAGTTTGCCCTTACAGTTTGCCAAGATTTCGCTAACTACCTGCGTAGAACAATGCACTTGGTCAAACACATTCTCAACAAAGGTATTTACAGTATGTACAGGAGGAAGCCTGCCATTATCCACAGTGAATACTGACGCAAAGTAACGAGAAAAGCACTCGGCTTTTTCAGCAGAACTTTTCACAGACACACCTCCTACACATAAATCTGGAATCCCTGTTGATGCAGTTTTTGTTTGACGTTTGACATGCTTATAGAGGCAGGTAAGATTGGGCGATTTGAGCAATTGATTCTCTCGTAGTGAAAAGAAAGCTCGAAGGGCATGTTTGTATTTTTTGGAAATAATGAATTTTGAGGGAGATTTTTTCCGCCATGCCCTGCGAACTTTACGTTTCAAACGGAGAATGGACTGAGGCAGAGCACAAGAGGAATTGCGAGGGCTTATTAGTGGGACAAAATTATCAATGCAATATTGTAGGTGATTCAGTAAACTGGCATAATAATCATCAACAGTAGCAGCATTGCCCAGTATAAGATCCCAATCAACTCGGCTCAAATACCTGATAATAGCACCAAAATTGGCCTTTTTAAAGCATTTGAATGGAGCAGCTTTCTTTGGCAGCACTTGATTTATTTTAGCAGAGAATTTGAAAAGTTGATGGTCACTTTGAAGAAAGGGTTCTAGACATTGAATCTCAGACAAAAGATGTGTTGCAGTTCTAGGCACAAAAATCAGGTCTAGTATATTTGAATTGACAAGACGAGAAGGGTGGTGGTTCATTTGCTGTAAGTTTAAAACGTCTGCAAGCTCAACAAATCTGGCGCAAGCCTGGCTAGGATGAGAGGGCAAGTTATGGAAGCCACCAAGTTCTGGTATGTTAAAATCCCCAACAACAACAGTAAAAGGCAAAAGAAACAGTGAATTGAGTGTGCGACAGAGTTCAAGTGTGCATTCTATTGTAGCTGAAGGTGGCCGATAGCAGTTGATCAGTCTAATTTTGGAAGAAGAAGGAATGTCGATGTCCAAGCAGAGGATCTCAAGAGGGTTGGGTACCTCGACTAGGGACACCCGGAGATGAAGGCGGCTGAAGACTGCAACCCCTCCACCCCTACCCTCCATTCGATCCCTTCTCCAGACCCTGAAATCAGTCCCAGTAACCAGTAATGGACTAGGAGTGAAATCGTTTAGAAAAGTTTCTTGAATGCAAAGAATATCAAACTCATTAGATAGCAATAGTGATTGCAAATGCTGCCTCTTTGCTTTGCTTGCTATGCTTCTTGCATTGCATGTGCCTATTTTCAGGATACCAGTGCCAGAAGAGTGGAAACTGCGAGTTTGGTGAGTTTGGTGAGTGGGCGGAGCTAGTTTCCCAGATGGGCAGGGTGCTGGTGGGCAGGGAGAGGGCGGTGGCGGGCGGGGGGCTTCCAGGATGCGTCCCAGGCAGCCCAGCCGGCATCACCGGGGCCTTTCCAGTCCGGGACCCCGCCTTCTTTCTTGATGAGGCAGTTGTGGCGGTAGCTGAGGAAGAAGTGATTGTCTTTGTCAGCAATGGCAGCATTCAGTTCGTCGCGACGCTGGCGGAGCTTTCGGTGCAGTAGGCGTTCTTCGGCGGTGCGAGCGGGGTTGATGTAGAGGTTGGCCCAAGGGGAGGGGACGCCGTTGATGTCGGGGTCCTTGATGCACTTGCGGACAGCTGGGTCGAGGAGGTGGCGCTGCATGGCGGAGGACTCGAGGACGACCTTCAGCTTGGGCGGGATGTTCTTCTCCACGTTGCCAGGGCCCATCCGGGAGCAGGAGACGATCTTGACGGCCTCGGAGAGACCGGCGTGGTCCAGAACCTCGCCCACCAGGCTTGCGTCTGTCTGGCCCTGAGCAGGGAGGCTGAGATTGTCGACGACGACGGAGCGAAGGCGTAGTTCCTCCTCGGCAGCTTCCAGGGCCCCTGTCTTGGCTGCTTCCTTGAGGGTTGCGGCGAAGTTTGGGAGACCAGAGGCTGCTGCCTGGGCGAAGGTGGGGCGGCGATTGATGGGGGGCATGAGGGCGGTGATGAGAGAGTCCAGCTTCGTCTCCAGCGATTCCACCTTCTTCTCGATGCTCGGCGGCGCGTCCTTGCTCCCTTCCAGGCATGTCGGGCACTTGATTAGGAGGTGCTTGTTGGTGAGGAGGCGCATGGGCATCGAATTCTCCTTCAGCTGACTCTTCGAGAGCCCCAGCAGGCAGGTGCCATGGATCCAGCAGTCACAGAAATTGCATTGGACAGTAGGGGAATCTTTTTTTTCGTTGCAAAAGGGGCAGTTAACTAGACTTTCGTCGGGGGGTGCCATTAAGGCAATTTTTAGTTTATGCTGATGCAATAGGGGCTGGCGCGTGAGGGTAGATACGCGAGTGAGGGTAGATACGCGAGTGAGGGTAGATACGCGAGTGACTTGCGGAGGCAATCCTTCTATGAACTTTGATTGCAGAAATGGATCAATGGCGTGATCAGGGACTTGAGGCCAAGCCTGATTTGCCACTTTTCGCACTCTTTGTGCAAATTCTTGCAAAGTCTCATCCAGTTTCAAGCTTAGACCCTCGAAAGATTCGAAGCGAATTCTTGCATACCGTGATTGGGAAAAATGATTTATCATGACTGCTTTCACGGAATCATAATGATTCTTTTCATCGGGTGACATTGATCGAAAAATGCAACCCGCCTCGCCACTCATTCGCTGGCCCAAAATGTAGGCTTTTTGATGAGGACAGAGAAGGTGATTGACCAAGCATGTTTCTTCAAAACGGCGGAAGAAATCTTCCGGTGGTTCCGTAACGCCATCAAAGCCTTCACCTTTTGCCACTTGGCTTCCAAATTTGATATCAAATGCCTTGAGTCTAGGCTTTGGGGCGTTAGGCTCAGTGCACTGATAACACTGACACATTCCAGCAGTCACATTGTTATATGTGGCATGAGCATTAGTGTGCCTAGGTGGAGTGTCCAAGGGAGTCACATCCATACCACCTTCCATTCGGCCTCGAGGCATAACATCCCAGTGTACCTGTTGACGGGCCAAGGCTTGGCCTTGCCCTGCACCAGGATGTCCAGCACCAACTCTGGCTGCTGGGCCATCGTCGGCATGCATGTGTTCACCACACTCATTCCAATCATCACTCATTCTCTCATCTCTCACACCCGTCCGGCCAGCCAACCTGCCAGTGCAAAGTGGAGTTTGGTTACCTCCATTGTTGTTGGCAACAGGGGCCGGCGTCTGCTGTCCAGTGCCACCATTGCCGGCTGCCTGGACAATCTGCGCCATTCCCTGCAGCAATCGATCCGACAATGCTTGGAACATTGCGGCCATAGCAGGATTCACCGCTTCATTGTTTGTGGTCATGGCTACAGAGGCTGGGAGGCCTCCGCTGCTCGCACCATTGGTTCCTCCTTCTCCACTCCCCGTCCCCACGCTCTCTCTCCCTCCTCCCCCGCTACTTGAAGCCATGGTTTGCTTCACTGACTGTCTGAAATTGGATGGAGATATGCCAGAACTGCCTGGAATATCACCGTGTGCTAGTCTAGCGGATCTGTTCAAATTAGGCTGATGGGGAAAAGGAAAACGAGCGCGCTTTAGGACTATTTGGGGAGGGAGAAAAGAAGTGTTGGTGCCCATTTCACAAGTAGGCGGAGGGGTTTGTACTGGAAGGGGGTTGTAATTTTGATACGGTTGGGGTGAGGGGGTGGAGACTTGATTAGGTGGAATATGAGCGGCTGGTGTGTGGAAGGACAGGGGGTGCGAATGCTCTGTTCCCTGTACCTCCTCATTTTGTCCGTCACTCATTAATCCCGCTATCTCCTCACACAACCCATCATTCAATTCATCACTTTCCCATCCATCTTCATTTGCACCACTTCCTTCCCTTTCATCACCAACTTCTTCCCCCACCAATGTGGATTGAAGTAGAGGTTGTGGAATAGGAGGACTGCGGGGAGATTGGGGTCTGGAATAGGGCGTAGAGGGACCCAGAATAGGTGGAGTAGCTTCAGGCGGATTGAGCAACGCACTGTGATCCAGTAACGGCCTATAATCCAATACCTCCAGCTCATCCTCCATGAATTGCCGCACTCTTGAGGTGTCTCTAGGCTGGTTTAGAGGGGCGCTTTGTGCCGCCTCTTCACCGCCTTGCCCTTGAGAGGCCGCCTGGGCAGCGCTCTCATTTCTCAGCCCCCCTCCATCGCCCTGAGGCACAGGAGGGGGCATCTGTTCCCCTTCATTGTCTCCCCCACCAGCACTAATGACTGTAGCGTTAAGCTGGGAAGTATCAAATGTCCGCCCTGTGGGGGATGGCAGGACAAATGAACCTCGCAAACACTGCGGCCATCGTGCATTGGGTGGCATAGGTACAGTTCGTAGTGGGCCATGGCCTGTCCCTCCGGCTGGAGTGTTTTGCTGGGCTGGGGGCTGACTTGCGTCATTGCCTTCCACAGCTCCTAGCAAATTTCGAATCAATCCAGTTGGAGATTGAGGCCCGAAAAATGAGCCCAATACTGAACGCCCATTGTGTTGGGCATCCAGATTCATTGGCGACATTTCTGCCGGCCTCTGCCGCTTTCGGGCTAGAGGGCTTTGAGGAGATTGAGGGTCTGCTTGAGACTCCTCATCTCTAACATTGGGCCATGCTGGGGTGTTTCCAGCAGCGGGTGGAGTGGCTGAGGATGGCCTGCTGGCTCGCCCATCACCAGGAGTGGCAGGCAGGGATGCACCAGCACTCCTCCGCCTGCTCCTCCTTTTGATCCTTTTGTTGACGCGACGAGGGATTCCAAAGGCAGTGCCCAGGACCCTTTGTCGCATAGGTGGAATAGGAGGGTCGTCGGCCGCCTCCATTGGAGGCAGCCTTCGTCCCTCTATTTCGTCACCCATTTCGTCATCGCTTCCGAGGGCGGCCGGTTGGCTTCGCACCTCATCATCAGCGCCACTCTCTTCCCCTACCCCTGCTCCTTCCTCCTCCCCCTCTCTCCTCAGCCTGGGGGACCTCACTTCCTCAGACCTAGCTCTCTTGTGATGTTCCCCAGCTGAGGAGGAACGGGTTCGTTGCGGAGCGGCAAGGTGCCTGATGCGCCTCTCCGCTGCCACTGCGGTTCTCCGCTTGGGCCTAGTAGACTGCTCGGGTGTGACCATCTTCAACCCCCACTGCCTATTTAGGCCCCCTGGGATTGGGTAAAAGCTAGAAATTGGAAGGCTAGAAAACTTGGATGGGAAGGGAGAAAAGAGGCGCGCCCAGTCTCTCTGGAGGAGAGAATGAGCTGCCCAGCAAGCGCAGGATTTGGGTGGGGGGCTGAGAGAGGCGTGGCCTCTACATTGCCCTCCCCCCTCTCGCACAAACTGTAGCCGTCCTCCGCGCGCAAAGCTGGGCCTGCCTGCCTTTTCACCCCCACTATGCATGGGGATGGGCAGTGTAGGGAACAAAGCTATGTTTTGAACATGCGTCCCCTATTTGCATTCCTTCACTCTGCCAGCCTCCACTTTCCGGCGACTGGAGTGGGTGTTTTTATCCACCCATCTGTTTCGTAATCATCCTACGCCCCTCCTTGTCTCGGCTGGCCAAGCCTGGCAGGAGGGAACATAGTGGAGGCCTAGAAGCCAATCAAACACAGAACGCCACACTTAAGCTTTGATTGCCCAAAAAGCGAAAGGGGCTGCATTGGGAGGGAGGCTTTGCCGGCAGCCTATCCCTCCTTTTGCAAACTTTAAGCCGCATCCCAGCAATAGCTGTACACACTAAGCCAAAGCTGTGACTTTGAGGGGGGGCGCCGTAATCCCCTCCCTCATTTAGGCGTCCAATAAAATGCCTGGACACAAATATGCGGCTTTTGTTGCACTCCCCCTTCTCTCCAGCTGATCAGGCCTTTGAGAATCATGATGGGTGCATAGTGTCCTATAGAACACGCTTTGGGCGGAATTGGGGGCAATGCTCGCGATCAAAGCCCCGTCTTCCATTGGCTTTGAGCAAACAGAGGGGATTTGGCAAAAGCCTTCACCATTCTCTGTCGCCGTAGGCCGTCCGTGTGGTTGCAATGGTCAACGTCCCAGCGGATGAGTATTTTGGTAGGCCAGCTTTTGGCTCCGGATGCCAATTGCTGGGAGGAATGCAGCATTCACTTATTTCAAAGCTACTTGCGCTTTTCCTCTCGTTCGCTTGAAGAAAAGAAAGAAAGATAATAAATTGGTATATGTACAATATATTTACAGAGCTGATTCGAATGGTTAGCTTTTGCTATGAGCTTCAAAAATTTCTTTATTTTTGCTCGATAGAATCTGCTTTTTAATCCATTCATCAGCCATTTTCATTTCATAAATCATCAGAAATTTTTTTAGCACTTTCTGCATGAGCTTGCTCATTTGCAGCTATTGCTATACGTTGGACAATGTTCACAATCGGACTTTTGCCGATCATTTATTTTCATTGCCAAATCCGCCTGCTGCTGTGCAGCATTTGGAAGAAACATTTGTAGAGTAAAAGAGGCAGCCTTTTCAGGCCGCTCTCCTTTGGCTCTAACGTTTGTGACATTGATTGGAAGGTTGGTTCAGCCACCTGCTAGTTTCCCTCTGCTTTGCAGAGGGTCCTAGACACGTCAGCGTCACCATGTATGCTCTCCAGTGGTGGCATGCATGGAGTGCATATATAGATGTGAACTGCCATGTGGTTGAAGGCAATAATCTCGATTTTTGTCATCACAATGAGCCATATAAGCATCAAAGGAGCATGAGCAAGACATGGAGCTCTCTAGCAAATCCACAGTCAAGTCATACTGAATCGCATAGGCAGGGCAGGGGAGGCTACAGCCAGTTTGCGCATTGTTTGGCATTTTTGCCTCATGCGTCACCCACAGACACCGGAGCTTTTGAAACATTACTTTTCTGGGTAGAAAGTTGGAAAATTGCAATATATGGTTTTTGCACTGTAGTACCTGAAGTCTTGAGAATTGCTCAGAAGACTTGATTTTTTTGTTCACAAGTCTTATATATTGATTCTAAATCTGTGCTTACTTTTGAAATTGGTTGAGAAACCACAGACTTGATTTTTTGAGTGGCAAAATTTCATATATAAGATGCGCTCTGTGGTCACCTATTGCGCTTTGCACCATATACTTGTTCTTTTTTAAGCTAAACCCTGTTTTTTGTTTCAGGAGCATGAGGTGGGGGATGGTGAGGAAGCTCTTGTGCAGCAGAAGGATGAGGAGGACTGGGAAGTATCTTCATATACGCCACCTGTAAAAGATGCACCTGTGAAGGGTGCAACGTCGCCTGTGAAGGGTGCAACATCGCCTGTGAAAGATGCAACGTCGCCTGTGAAGGATGCAACGTCGCCTGTGAAGGATGCAACACCATCTGTGAAGGATGCAACACCATTCGTGAAGGATGGAACACCAGTCGTGAAGGATGGAACACCAGTCGTGAAGAATGCAACACCAGTCATGAAGGATGCAACACCAGTCGTGAAGGATGCAACACCAGTCGTGAAGGATGCAACACCAGTCGTGAAGGATGCAACACCACTCGTGAAAGATGCAACACCAGTTGTGAAGGCTGTAACATCAATCGTGAAGGGGCCATCTGTGAAGGGTGTAACACCGCCTGGGAAAGGTGCAACACCACCTGTGAAGGATGCAATACCGACTGTGAAGGATAGGGTGTCGCCGCAACCTGCGGGTGGGAAGAAAAAGAAGCATGGATGACATAGTGGAGGACAAGGGAAGGAACACAAAGTTACTACAAAGGAAGTGTAAGAAATTAAAAATCTTTAGATAAAGAATAAATATATTTTTTTATCAGGTGTTATCAGTGTAAGACACTGTATGTTCGTGAGCTGGTTTGCAAGCAGTGAGCCACCATCAAAAATTCATATCACCCCTATCATACTAACAATGATTACTATTCACTAACAATATTTGTGTTCATTTTTACTCATCACTAACAATATTTGTATTCATTTTTTGTCAAGTAAAATTTTTACAAAGCTTGCCATTTATTTGAAACAATGGGCTAAACCCCACAATCTCTCAGTTCTTTTTTCCAAAATCTTCCTTTGTCCACAGTAGTCCTCTCCACAATAGTCCTCTGGTTTGAGCATAAAAATGGAGTTCAAGCGTCCAAAGGGTGAAGAGCGGCCAAGAATTATCAACTATGTAAAGACGCATTACATGGAATTTACTCTAACTGGTATTTATTTTTGATTAATCAAAATATTTTATATTTTTTCTTAAGGCTTCCAAGTGTCACGTCTAAAGCAAAAGCAAACCAGCAAGCCAATAAACAAGGAGCAAGTATACTATGGCATTGGCTACTGTCTTCAAAAAGTTAATCTCCTAAGTTAATAAATTAACTACATATTTGATATTTTCAGCTCAAAGAATCAAAGGGGAATGTGGAACAACAAAATGACTTAATTACCATCTCATATGAGTGTGAATATGCGGGCCTGAAACTCAATCTTGGTTGCAAGACTGTATCCTCCCCCCGATCAAAATTGAATCTTAAATATTTACGAGCCATTTCACTCATGCAGTCCAACAATATGCAGGCTCTCCAATCCAATGAGAATTTCATTATGTGTGTCTATGACATTGAAAATGCTGTATTTGTGAACGATACCTTTGAAGCTATTCTGCTCCATCAAAAAGATCTTAAGGACTCTGTCCCAGATGAAATTGTCGAGGAAATGAAGGTTGATTACATAGCTAACCAAACAATGCTTGAATGGGAAGAATTTGAGCAGATGGAAGCAGCTGAAAAAGGGGAGGAACCATCCCTAAAAACGAACCCAAAAAGTGATTCTTGCCGAAAAGCCACCCCTGCCATTGAATCAATGAATGAAGTGTCCTCAATGAAGTGTCTTTTTTGCTGTGGTGTGTGAAACATTTTGTTGTCAATTGATTTTATCGCAAATAAAAAAATACTGTATAAGCACACAATCATTTTTAATCACTGGAGACTAATTGATAACTGGAGTCAAATTGATCACTTGGGTCTAATTGATCATTTGGTATCCATTCAGTGTATTTTGGGGGTTATCCAAAAAAGTTAACCAAAGCTTCGATTTCTCCATCCTTTGATTGATACTCAAATACTTCATCATAATACTTTTCATTTGGATCAAAATCAACCTGCTGTAACTGATGAGGGTAATATGCCCCTTCGAATAACTGAGCCAGTCATATCCTTAACTAATGCAGATGGGATAGGGGTCCCTTTTTATGTTTAATAACCTTAAAAACCTCATCTGACCAAGTACCCCTCCATTCCTTTTGAATCAAAGGTTTCCGATAGAGATTAACTCGGACAAAACTTCCTATGGGTGGTAATTTTTTGCTAATTTTTCCCCCTCTGATATCCCCAATTTTTGCCGGAATAACTAGGGGGTCATTAATGATATCTAATGGACGTTGTTTTGTAGTGCTATGTTTTCGGAGATTATAATTTTCCATAAATGTTGGTAAAATCTCCAACCATCTCCAACTTCCGCTACTTTCCCAAAACCTTGCAAAATAAAGACGTAAGGTTCTGATAAGCCTCTCAACCCCTGGAACTTTTACCTCTGAAGTGGTAGTATAGTTCCGAACCCCTTGTTCATTTAACCAATGTTGAGTGTCTTGAGACATAAAACCCCCCTCTTTATCCCAGAAAACTGTACTTACCTTAAATGGTAAATGTTCAAAAATATACTTTAAACCTTCTAAAATGGAATCCACCAATTTATCTACCAATGGATAACCAGCTGCAAATTTAGAATATGTATCATAAGCCAATAGAATATAATTATAATCATCATTTTCAAATGCAACCATTTGCATGTCCATTAAATCCATCTGAAGATATTCCCCCACAAAATTTGACTCCAAATGATTCCTTGGATAAACTCGTCTAGCTGGGCGCAACTTTGTATAAGGACCTTGCTTTACACATAGTGGACTCTTTATATGTGAATATTACTGTAATCAGAATAATTTCCTCAACTTAGGCCTTCTGGAAGCCACATTTTGGTCCGAATCGACTGGCTACCCCCTCTATTTTGATCTATTTTTAACATTAGCTTAATTACTCAACAACACCTCAAAATCAACTCCTTCACCCCCTTTTATCACCCAATCCAATCATAATATATCTGGTACCATCGGCAAGCCGAAAGTAAAGCTCTTTTCTCCCGAAAATCGACTGCCCCGAGTATAAAGCCAAAGAAATTTTCCTACTACTAATGGAATCTGTTTGTGGGGCATTTGCATTTTGTTTTCGCACGCAGTTCCAGGACTCTTTTCATGCGCGCTCAAACAAAATACAGATGACACAGCAGATTCCATTAGTAGTAGGAAAATTTCTTTGGCTTTATACTCGGGGCAGTCGATTTTTGGGAGAAAAGAGCTTTACTTTCGGCTTGCCGATGGTACCAGATATTTCCTCAACTTTGAATATACAAAAATTAAATTATATCGATTAATGTCCTTTTTTATTGTTGTTGTTGATGTTGTTATTGTTGTTAAATTTTATTAGATAAATAAATAAAACAAAATAATAAAAAAAGTGAAAAAAAAGTAAAATATAAAAGTTTTGAAAATAAAATAAAGAGCTTTACTTTTGGCTTGCCGATGGTACCAGTCATTTCCTAAACTTTAAATTTTAGAAAAATAAAATTTATGCTGGAGAAGGTTTCGAACTCACCATTTAGTAGCCAACTCCTTGCACCACTACACCATTGGGACATATTGAACAACAGTTAGCTGAAGGGTTATAACTAAGTAATAAATGCATGAGACCAAAGGACGAGGGGAAAGGGTGGGGGATGAAATGAATACCTACTCCCGTTCATTAGCAGATGCGAAGCAGAAGGAGCAGCAGCAGCAGCAGCAGCAGGGCAGCAGGAGTTCGGACGGCAACTTCCTTCTTGATTTTCTCCTTGAAATAATACAACGATTTCCATGCTTTTCTCGCGAGTCATGACTAATTAGTGGATGCTCTTTCCAATGCAAAAAGAATTGGAGCAAACGGTGGCTCCTAGCGGCAGCTAATGCCTTATCAGTTTTAAGATCTAGCATTGACCCATGATTATGACACCTGGGTCGAAAAGAGGGCCTGGGCACTGACGGTCGCTACGCTCCCTCGTGCCAGGCCAATAACCTAATCCGTCACCTTCATTTTCAACTAAATGTAGAACCTTTTTCTCACCTTAACACCTTTTCAGATTTTAATCAAATTTTTCAGAACTAATTTCCTCACCTTCATTTCCAGGCAAACCCCAACACTGGTCACCAGCTGACACCGGCCACATGGACTCTTTTTGACCCTCGATTTTTTCTAAAAAAATGCCGACATCCATTTTTTGCCATTCAAAACATATTTTCAAACTAAAAAAATAATGGCGACATTTTCAATGCTCAAGAGATGGTTGCAAATTGTGGTGTATCGCTAGCTGGTTTTGTGCGACCTTGAGCAGTGGGGGCAGGTGGAAGAGAGCTCAGTTCAGTGTCTATCTAATGATGCCTCCCTGTCACTACCTTTTCCCCGATCCCTGGTGACTATGACTAAAGAGATACTCGCTATGTTCCCGCTGTATAACACCACAGCATTTGGTACAGAGAGCTTGGTTTGCTTGCTAAGCTGTACCCTCCAATCGACCACCTCTACACAACCTCTACAAAGCCCAGCACTTCAGCCTTTGATCTTGCCACCTTCTAATTATGGTGTTCAAGTCAAAGTTGCCAAAGTCACTGATCTACCGCGACAGGACAGCAAACCAAAGCCAGCCTGCAATCAACTGCATTTTGCTTTGCTGCCTGACAAGCTCACCTGCTGCAGCGACAGAAATTCACTCAGTCATGGCCAGCTTTGTGAATTTTGGCTCAACATCTTCTGTGACTATGCTGCAAGGAATTGAAAATTGACTTTGAGTCTATTTTCAATGTCTGCTCTTCGCCAGCAACATCGCAGCTCCGAGTTTCACGCTATCCCTGAATGGATATTGCGAAACTCTCCATGTCAGCAATCCACCAACATCACTGCAAAGGCATCAAAAATGAACTGAAAAGTTCCTTTTCAAAGCAGACACGCCTTCTATGATTTCACCTTATCCTTATGGATTATGTGAAATCATTTCTTGCTGGCGATCAAGACCAGAAACGACATCGCCACTTGGGCATTGAAAATTAACTGCAAAGTTTCTTTTCATGCCATCTCCACAAACATCATTGATTGGCAATTTCATTATCCTTGAATGGATTCTGAAATTTCCTGCAGCTGCCAGCTAACCAGTGAAATCTTCACCTTTGCTGCTAGAGTTCAAAAATTGGCTCAGGTCAGTTTTCAAAACTCACTGCTGCCTACTGCAATCATCATTGGCCAATGCCTGTTTATGAAATCCTTTTGGATTCTGTAAATTTTTGAGCACCACTGGAGAAAGGACTAGACCAATTCAGAATCGGCTACTGTCCCTCAACAACGCCAGTCTAGATTTACGAATCTCTTATGATTACATAAATCTTTGAACTAGAAACTGGGTGACAAGTGACAAAACCGATTCAGAATTGGCCTCTACTCTTCTATGGTTGCCAACGATTTTGGCAAGCCCTGTCCCATGGACTTCGTCCACTGCAACTGCTGCAGTTGCCGGCCATCTGCAACCTCAGCTAGCTCACCATCGGCCAGAATGACCACTTCATGGACAGCGTCAACTACAAGCACAATGCATTCAAGGCCTCCATCCTCTGCATACACTCCAACATCAACGCTGGCCACAAAGGCTCAAATGGAGACCCTTTGCCCTCTGCCTTTTGCCAGTCTCTGAAGAAAGCATAACTTTCTGGACAACTAGCGCTGCTCCCTCTATGGCTTCTTGGACAGCAACAGCTGCATCCTGAACACCGCGGACTGCAACACGTGCGGCATGGTGGATGGCTTCCATCACGACCTCTGCCACTTACAGCCTGCCCTAAGCTACAGACAGCTGGCCTCCAAGACTCCATTCAGATCAACCACAGCCCCTGCTTCCTGTCCTGCCCTCTGCTCAGGCATCAAGCAGACAAAGTCCAGCATCCACACCGTCTTCAGCTTCTGCTACTGCATGAACGCATACTGTGTCATGGAACTTCACCCAGGAAGACATCCTCCTGATCCTCAAACGGCCCCCACTATCACCCTCCTTACTCTGCCCAGCAGTAAGAGTTCGGTGGTGTACTGGGCCTATGGAAACCTGGATGGCTTCCTGAACTGCTTCCGCCTCCATGCCAACAAATTACTCAACTAATTCGTCACCTACAAATACTTTGCACTATCTATTGAGATATGCAAATTCTAACCTTGCTTCTTTTCGACAACTTCAAAAGGACAAGAGTTTAGCTAAAAGCTAAGGTCTACAAAACTCTTCTATGCCTATTGAAGTGGCCAACTTGGAGAGCACAAGTGCCAGCAGCCAAACGTCGCCCTGCCTCTCTAACTCAGCACTGCACCCTGTAATCCTGAGCTGCATCAAAGATGACCTGGGCATCATCCCGAGCTGCGGAAATCATCGCATCCGTCAACCTGAGCAATTGTTCAGCATCATCCCGAGCTGCAGAAATTCATTGCAGTCATCAATCTTAGCAATTGCCCAGCATCATCCTGAGCTGCATTCCTTTCGCAGCCTACAACCTGAGCCATCCATGCAGCCGTCATCCCAAACAATTTGCCCTGCATCATCCCAAGTTGCTGAAAATTCATTGCAGCAGCAAACCTTTGCAATTTACCTGGTGTCATCCCGAGCTGCATCGAATTCATTGCCGCCATCAACCCAAGCAAGTGGCCCACTGTCATCCCGAGCTGCATAAAGTTCATCGTAGCCATCAACCTGAGCAACTTGCCTGGCGTAATCCCGAGCTGCATCAATTTCCTCGCCACCATAAACCTGAGCAAATTGGACACTGTCATCCCGAGCTGCACTAAATTTCTCGCAGCAGACTGTCATCCCGAGCTGCTGAACTTCAGCGCAAATAAAACCACCCAATCTCTACTGTCGACAGAAGCAAACAGAAAGTATATTACTTTCTCCCAACTAATTGAAAGGCCCTCCATTCTTCGATGTCAAAGCCTGCCTACAAGTGTGGCCAGCGGCCTTTACTCCCACTCTTCCTGGCCTCACTTAGTCAGCCGCCAGAGCTCCGCTATCTTCCACTAGTGCAGCGGCGCCTCTTTCACTCCCCCTCCACAGCATCAATTGTGACAGGCGCCTAAGCTTTGCCTAACCTAGACAGCCCGCCTTTTGCACCACCAACATACGCATCCATCTCAATTCATCCCTCACCTCAGCCTCTACTTTTGCCGCTGGGCGAGAGAGAAGGGTACCCTGAGCCAGAACCTGAACCAACTGGCTAGGGCCTAGAATGACCCAGAACCTGAGCCAACTGGCCAGGGCCTAGCACCTCCACAGACAGATGGACAGCACCCGCATCAAATGTGCCAATGCCATCAAAAATCACATCCTCAAGTCACCTTTCTGCTCCTTACTGGGACGGATGCTGAAGACCAGCTTCTTCCAGTGCTGCTGCAAGAACATCATCTACTGCACCACCGGCATATCTGCATCTTCATGGCACCCTTTTTTCACCCCTCAATACCCCCTCCAACAACGAGGCAGGCCAAGATAGGCAAAGAGTGTGCTCTTCTACGCCAAGCACACCCAGCTGGGCATCTCTGAGATGCAGAGCTTCTCCAGCTGGTGCCGCTTGGACAGTGCACCGATGGATGCCAATAACCCCTGCAAGCTTCCCACCTCCTCCATCTACGCTCACCAAACACACTCTACTGAGCATTTCTGAGACCAGAACTGCTTCAGCCTTCGCCACTTGGCCAGCATACAGATGGACACCGACAATCATCTGCAAACCTTCTGCCTCCTTTCACCCTTCAAAAGGTCTGAAAGGAGTGGCATCGACTCTGCCTTTCAACATGTCGCCAACTACGGCATTAAAGTCTTGCTTTAATGAAATAGCTTTGGCAAGCCTTTCAACATCAACACTTCTATTATCCTAGGAAGGATAAAAGAAGATGATCAAATAAGTTTTGACTTCAAACTCTGTGTCTCACTGAGATTTGCTGACCTGTTTGGTGGAGCAAATCTGCATCGGCTATGGCATCCAGATCTCTGACTACAGCCTCCAGACGCCCATTGACCTCCTATCATTCTGACCAATCAATTGTTCACCAAATGGAATAATGCATCAATGCTCTTCAATGGCCAGCACATTTCTTCCCTGCTCAGCAGCTTTAGAGGATTGAAATGCACCTGGCACAAGCCTATGGCTATCTGCTTCTACTCGGCCTAATTCATCAAGTTCAATGGCAATCAGTTTGCCTTTGACTGCAACATGGACTAGGCACAGGCCAATGGCCACTACAAGTCAATATGTCCCTGCAATCCCCCTCCAGCAGCCTTCCTCTGTGGACTCCAACTGTGGACAGGAATCGACAAACAGTAGGACTAAGTCTCAATGGCCAAGCTTTTCTTCTCTAGCAGCCTTCCTCTGTGGACCTCTCTGACTGTGGATTGAACTGCAAACTCAGATGCCTGCGGAAAGCCCCACCTAAGAGCTAATAGGAGCCACTCGGCCCAATTGCTCCTCTTCTCTGTTGCCCTTATGGGGGGGAGGCAGGAAGGTTGCAATGGGCATGCCCTGCTCTACTCTGCCTGCCTTGCTGAGGAAGTGGGAGAGATAGCAGGACTTCACGACTGGGATGGCCAACATGGGAGAGACCATCATGTGAGGGCACCTGCAAAGCCCCCTCATTCCTTCTCTCTTTGGAGGCACTTCGGCCCACTATTTACTCTGCAAAAGCTGCCTAAAGGCTTTTTGCCACCTTGAGCCATCAACGGATGGAAGGAGGATGCAGAGGAGAGCGAATTTGTTCTATGGAACTCTGGCTGATGAGCACAGAATTTGCAACTGCGCAGGCCTACCAGGTGGCCAGGAATGCACCCAGCCTACCAGGTGGCTGGTTATCAATATGGGAAGGAGAATGGAACAAGAAACCCTCAGCACCCATCAAGGCCCACCAGGTGGCTGATTTGGCAAATGCAGACTAGCAGGAGTCTGTTTTGCAGCCAACCAGGCAGCTGATTTGTCAAGTGCGGACTACCAGGAGTCCGTTTCACAGCCAACCAGGTGGCTGATTCATCAAGTGCAGACTACTAGGAGTCTGTTTCGCAGCCGACCAAGTGGCTGACAGAACAAGCGCAGGCTACTTCGAGTCTGCTTCACAGCCAAACTGGTGGCTGATTCAAGCAAACGCAGACTACTTCGAGTCTGTTTCGCAGCTGACCAAGTGGCTGATTTCGGCAAGGGCAGATTACCAGGCATCTGTTTCGTGCAGCCTACAAGTGGCTGCTTTGACGGGCAGATGACTGGAAGTCTGTTTGGTGCAGTCTATTATGTACTGTTTCGAAAAGTTTGAAAAGTGCATGGCAGCGGCTTCCTGGCAAGCAAAGGCTTGGCCTCTAACTCCGCAAGCTTCAATATCTGCCTTTGCTACTCTGCCTGCCTGCCCCCTCCGACCGACCAGTCTTCGCCCTTCCACCCCACCCCCCCCCCCCCCCCAGCCTGCACCCCCACTCACTGTACACTCCGCTCTTTAGCGCCACACACACACACTCCCCTACACACTACTCACTACACACTCCCCTACGTTTTTGCACCTGCCACAAAAAGCGGCCTCCAAGGTGCGGCAAACGGCTGACAATTAATGACCCTGCCCTGCCACCACTCCCATCTTCTTTGCGCCCCTCGCAAAAAGCAGCCTCCATGGAGCAGTCAAGCAGTGGATGACTAATGACTCTGCACTATCACCACACCCTTCTTTTTGCACCTCTCGCAAAAAAGCAGCCTCTACAAACACTGGCCCCCATTTGTCAGCTATAATAGCTCCACTGCTTCAGCACCTGGATTGTTTAACAATCCCCCCTTCTTCGCCTAATTACCCCATCGTCAGCTTTACACTGCCTTCTTCCACACCACTGGCTGATCACGCAAGGGGGGCTTCTTTAGTGCCTAATGGTGATAATGAAGCCAGTTCTTCCACCAGCGCTCCTAAGAGGCAGTTAGCCCCATTGGCCTCCACACAAGGAGCTTTACACTGCCCCTTCTCCACACTATCATCACCTCCCCTCCACTATGGCCCCACACCCAGTGTACGGGGAGGATCGGAGGTACCCGGCCATCTACTCCTCCAGCCTCACTCACTCTCCCAACCAAGCCCCCTCATCAGCCTGCCTCAAATCAGGCCCAGTCTCAGCCTCCCCACTGAGCCTAGCTCTGAGTCCCAGCTCTAGCCCCACATCAGCTCCCCCCTGCCCCCAACGCCAGAGCACACGTTCCAGCAGCTTGTCATCGACAACCTCCAGCCCTCTTCACCAGCCCCAGCCCTATTTCTCTCAGAGAAATATGTCTGCCGCCGAGATCCCTCCACAGCCAACAGTTGCTACCTCTCCTACCCCCTCGACCCCCTCCCTCAACTCTACTCCTTCTCAGGGCAACGAAATAGACACCACGCCACACCAGGAGGAGGAGGGAGAGGAAGGAGAGGAGGTAGGCGAGGAAGAGAGGGATGGAGGAGGCAGTTCAGAGTTGGAGCCGGGGAGACACCGATCACACGCCTCTAGCAAGCCTGTGGCCTCGGAGAGTCAAGGATGCTCCAAGTCCGTCAACGGAGGCCATGACCTCCTTGACTTCCTCAGGGGAGTCAAGGACCAGGCAGAAGGGTGCCGGAAGTCTTCCTGATGCAACCAACAATCTCCTGGTTGCCATCAACGGTTGCCAAGCCACAGCGGCAGATCCCCCACACCAACAAAAGTGGAAAAGGTGCTGCAGGTCTCGCATATACTCATCCCTCTATCACCAGTTTACCTCCTGCCCGAGTCAGTCACAGCAACACCGTCACCGACGGAGACAGAGCCTAGCTCATCCCTCAACATCTCACTAGCAAGTCCTTCACCAGCCTCATCATCTCCAGCCCCAATTGTGACATCAGCTGCGGCTATACTCCCAGTTCGAGAGACTGCAAGGGTTACCTTTGCTCCTCTTCCCCTTCCTGAAACACCAGCCTCAAGGAGACCTGTGAAGAGAGCAAGGGAACCAGACCCTGGATACCAGAGCTCACAGGCCTACCTGAACACTGGTTCGGCTCAGGTAGATCATCTCCAAAGAACCTGCTCTCGGCTCTCAACACAAGAGGAAACCAACGAACGAGCAACAGCAACAACAAGGGCGCGCAAGCCCCACCCCACAAGCCAGAAACCACCACAACGACAGCGGAGCAGGCGAAAAAAGACCGAAGAAGACCGAAGCTCCAAAGCAAAGCAGCCAAAAGAGAGCCCCCCCACCACCCAACACAACAACCAACAACAAAACCCAACAACAACACAATCCACACAACACCCAGCCAAACAGCCACAGCTCACACCAAAGCCCCCAACCCGCAAGACACCTACAAGCAAGTCCAATCCATAGCTGCCATCGTCAATGGACTGCCAGATGTGGACAAGGTCCTCACCTCCTGAGTCTGACAGCCCACTCAACAGTGACCTCTCAGATGATGGAGACCCAGGGGAAATCTGATCGACCACGGTGTCCAGAGCCTCAAGGAGCCTTGTCCTCATCTGCTTGCTCATGGTCTCGCTCACGCTCACCTCCACCTTGGACTACAGTGGGCACCCTCACTAAACACTAACACCTACTCTCAGTGCCTCTGTCCAGAGTATTGTTCACAAGAGTGCCAGTGTTTAGTGGAGGGGTGACACGCGGCAGCACGAAGCACATGGCCAGAGACACCGCGCACAGAGCATCGCATGCCATCAGTGGAACTAAGGGCGGCTACTCCGAGCATCTGCAATAGCCTTCTATTACTCCCATTGCTTCCCCTTGAATCTGATGCATTCTTCCCCATCGACTCCACTGCTCTCTGACTCTACTTGTGATGCCACCGTTCGAAGAGAAACAGAGGGAACAGAGAAGAAACACAACCCTATTGGCGCGACTTGACAACATGCAACGCGGGAGGGGTAGGAGACAAGGAAAACATCCCATAGAGCATCATACAATCACACCGCGAGATTCAAGGATGATTCCAATTGATGAAACTCTTGAGGTCTGCATGGCAACAAATGCCACCTAGCACACCACGGCCTCACCTCTCCCCTTCCTCAATCAGACTTATCCGCGCAGTGTTCACCTTTTGTCTAAACAGGATGAGGCTAAAGGGCCTATTGTAGCCGAAAGAAATTGACAGCTGACAGCGCTGCCGAGCATAATATCTCTGGACGAAAAAACACTGCCAAACAACCATCATGGCATCTCATTCAGTCTTCCGCTGTTCTGACTGCCACAACATCTTCGACATCTTCAGCAAGTTCGACTGCAACAAGTGCGAATGACACTACTGCCTCTACTGCTCCCATGGCAACCTGGATCAACTCCTAGGACAGGACGAGGCCGAATTGATGCTGACAATCTGCCAAAAGCTTCTCAGCACCAGCACTGCCACTTACTATTGCCCCGGATGCTGCCTAGTGGACGACCCCTCTCCACACAACATTGTGGAACAACTAAGGCATCTTCCACCCCAAGAACGTGGCTGCGCTACTCACTGAGAAAGGAGACGAGCGGAAAATCACCACCTTTGCCATCTGTGATGCCCTTTACCGCGAGATGTGCAACATTCTCAAACATCACAACGACCAATCACCACCGCCCCTCATCCCTATTAACTGCCACCTGGATGGTCCCACAGAGACCTTCCAATGCAACACTTGCCTCACCAGACTGATTCCCCATGGCCAAGCCAACGAGAGTGAATGGCAACACCACGATCAAGACCATGTGCCGTAATCACCAGACAGTGGAAACGAGACGGAGCCGACGCCTCATGGTGCGGCACTGCATCTCCGCCTCTATCGTGATGTGACCTGGCTCTCTGAGTGCATATCACAAACCCAAGCACATCTGGACCTTCTGGCACTCGACGATCATCATTGCCCAGGCTTCGAAAAACTGTGGCTTAAAGTTCAAAATCTAGCAGACAAGGCAGCCACGGCCCACCTCCAACTGGCAGCTGCTGCCATGCTTGACCTGGACACACCTATACTCTTCGACGATAGTACCCACACCGCACAATCTCGTCACTGTCACTCCTCCATCCACCAAGGCTCCATGACTATGCCACCCATCGTGGCCCGCCCAGGGATGACTGTGTGGTATCCAACGAGAGACCCACGCATGATCAGGGCCAAATCCTATCAACTTCGACCATCCAACGTGGTCACCATTGCTAAACCGGGCAACCTAGCTTTCCTCAACCCCAACTATGTGGAAGACTGGGTAACCCAACGAAGGCAGGACAATGCTCAGAGGATGGAGACAATGGAACACACCCAAAGCGGTCCACCCGAAATCCCATGGCCACCAGCAGAGACTGAGGAAACCTCAGCAAGAGCCCTCATTTCCCGCTCACTATCCACCCCACCGGGACGGAACCAACAACAACGGACGAAGAAGTTCGGACAATGACTCCATGTGCTGGTAGGCCCAGAACACCCAGAACAATGGAACACATCGGGCCAACCAAACCAGACACCGGGGAGAGAAAGAGGAGCGGTGGAGGAGAATGTCTATCACCCGGCACAGGAAGAGTCACCGCCCCAGGACCAAATTTCCCAAGGACAAGCACACCACTACCGTTTTGACGGCAACCCAATGGCCCCAGTAGCTGCCTGGGTACAGACGACCCATCCTCCCCCACCATCATTCCTTCCAACAGCTCCCCTGGGACCCCCAGCAGAGGAAACACAAGAGAGAGAGCAACTGCACCCTCCTCCAGAAGTGAACCCACTTCCCCCACCACCGAGACAAGAGCAACCGCCGTGACAACACGCAGTCATGCAAACACGCAGTCGCAGTGGGGAGCGAGCCTCAGGAGACAGAGTAGGATGCCCGAGTCATTCACCATCGATGCGCAATGCCCCACAAGCAGGGACCTCATCCCCAAATCGCCAACAGGAGATGAGAAAGTCAAGGGACAATAGCAGAAGCACAAGATGAGCAAGCAATTGGTCCAGACTGAACAGCAGAGGAGACGAGAGAAGGAGCAGACCTTCTACCTCTCCTCCATTACGGCAACGACCAGCAACACCCCATCCCAGATCATGATCCAGAGAAGAAGGCTCATGCAGAGAGGGATCGGCCAGGAGAAGAAGCAAAGAAAGGAAGATGGCCAGTATGATGGCATCAGTAGGAGGACACCCCAACCCCGGACCCATCATGCTTACCTTCCTGGCCCAACTCCACTCCGAAAACTGGGAAATGGCTACGGACATTGCTTGTATCCTGGACTCAGGCTCTCAGATGACAGCTGTGTCCAACCGCGTTGTGGAGCTCTTAGGATTAGAGACACTAGATGAGCAGGAGATCAACACTGGAGTCTTCGACACAAGGAGCGGCATCAGATGCGGATGAAGAAGGTACATCTGAATGTCCTTGTGCCCAGCGACTTTGAATTCAGTCTAGACGCCTGGGTTCTGGAAGGAGAGGTCTGTCCTCCACTTACCCTTGAGGCCCCCTTCGTGGAGGAGGAGTGGGACCATATCTGGAATAAGCACCCCAAGCTGCTGAACATGCATCCACGCAACGAGGAAGACTTGATGGAGGTGGACATACTGTTCGGACAAGACGTGAATGCATTCATCCTAGCCAATACTGCACCCTGGAGCATCCAACTACAACCAGGACTCTCTGTCTTCCCCAGTCCGCTAGGAAGCTTCCTTGTAGGGAATGTGGAATCACCTTTCAAGGCCAGGCAAGGCACCCGTCCAAGACCAGTTGTCCTGACAAATGGGAATGGGGAGTCGGGAAGTAAGAGCAAGGAAGAGCAGCCTAGGAAACGACACTGGCCCAATCACGCCCCTGAGAAGATTCACTGATTTCCCTCTCACCCGCTTGCGACTACTGGAAGTCCTCAGAAGCAACATGGATCCTCTGGCACAGCACAACGGATCACAAGAACGAATCAGAGCCCAGGAAATGGATCTGTGGAGACTCAGCTACGAAATAGACGAACAAGTCCAAGAACACCTCCACCGCTTCATCTGGAGGGATCTCGTCAGATCGAGGGATAATTTATCAGCAAGCAGAGGACAGGAATCAGTGTGGATAGCTCCACCGCCGAATCCACAGGTTGAGGGAATGGCTCCACACTCCTCATCCCTTGCCATCCCACCAACCGTTCAACTTCTCCCTCCATCCGGATCCACACTCCCCAACACCAGGAGGTGACAAGTACTGATGTTGGGGCTGGAAGGATGGAAGAGGGTGGAAGAGAAGCAGGAGGCTGACCTGAACGAGGAGATGGAAACCATCGCAATCAACACAAGGTCCGTTCTGGATGACCCGGATTGGGACGATGAGGAGACACTGACGGAAGGAGAGATGCGAGAAGACCGAATGATCACTGCACTAAAACCCAATCTCTGGAAGCTCCTGGCTTGCAATGCCTTGTGGAGGCCATGCCGTTTGAGGAACATGGTGGAAGTGCTCGGTGGTCGGGAACCAGGACATCACCTGCCCTGCCGACTGAAGAACAAGATCCGTCTACCGTGGTGTAGCAACAATGACATGGAGGTTCCCAGAGCCATCCTTCCCATCACCCACTTCAGCATGCCCGTCAACCCCGACTTCCTCATCTCAGATGCCCAAACCAGGCAGATGAGAGTGTTTAGGGGATTCTACCCAGCCGAGGCCATCCAGGCAGACCCAAACAGACCTTACCTGAAAACCATCCTTCACTGCTGTCACCACAGGAACAGGCTGCACTCAGTCCAGCTGCGATGCATGACTGCGGACATATGGGATGCACTGCCTGATCGAGTTATGACAGTGGTGATGTGGGAAGGCTCAGTGGGAAGCCTTGAGAAACTGGAGATCAAGAAGTTGACAATCAGATTCGCGCCACCAGTGCAATAAGTAGCTCGACTGACCACGGGTCTGAAGACACTGTGACTCTATGGACTGCAGAACTTCTCCGCCAAGAGCTGGGCCGCACTGAGTGAACTCCAACAACTGCACTCCCTCCATCTAGGAGCCTCTGAGTGTGGGAGATTTTGGCTGGAGATGCACTGGATGGAACCACTGCCTCAACTCCAAACTCTCAGCTTCAACTACTTCTCAGTGATCACAATGCCCTATCTACAAAGGCTGACACTGAACTTGCATATGCTACATCTTCCCAGAGTCCACTTCGATCGTGAAAGGTGGGACATGAAGAGTGGACTGAGCGAAGTTTGGGACAGCCTGCCGAGTCAGCTGGAGAGCCTACGCCTGAATACTCGTGGCACCTGGGCTCTTTCCCAAAGACCAACAAAGCAGCTACTGATGGGAACGAGGATAATGCGGGAGTTGAAGAACCTTCAGGTGGATGGAGAGTTCACAGGACTCACAACACTGGTGCCCAACCTCACCGCCGTGGCTACCAAAGGACTTGAGGACCTACCAGAGACAATAACCAAGCTCCACTACACCGGGGAATTGGAGGCTGAAGGAAAGGAACCCTTAGTGACACAACTGAAGAAGTTCCCGACCCTCACGCACCTCTCCCTCCTACATTTCTTGGGAACTTTCATTCACTCTCCATACCGTCTCTACGTCCTTTCCCAACTGGACATGGTCACCCATCTCCTGCTAGACCATTCAGCATGGAGCACCTTCTGCATGGTCAGGGAGTGAGAAGCACTTCCGCCGGAGGAGAAGACTCTGCCGGGACTGCCCCCACCAAAGCTCAAGTATCTCAAGCTGGACTGGTCAACTTACTACTTCTTGGAGCACATGGAGCGCTTGCCAATGGCCAGAAGGGACATCGTCCACCTTGCCAAGTTCCTGAGTTATGTAGACTTCCCCTTCGCGATCGAGTTCATTGATGAGTGCTCCGGGCTTGTGGAGAAGCAGGCTCTCCGTCCTATGCTCCTGACAGAGGAAATAAGGAGATGGCGACGACGGACATTCCCTGACAGGATCAGTCCATTCAGGGTGACGGAGCATGCGTTTATGCCCACACATTGGCGATACGAGTTCAAGGAAGTCCCAATGACACCAGAAGAGCGAGAACAGGAGTGGTGACGCATGCAGAAACGCAGGAGCAAGGCCAGAGCCAAGCAAAGGCAAGCGGAGAGGAAGAACGGAGTAAAAGACAGCAACCCCCACCTCCCATCCATGGAACGACCACAAAGGACAGACCAAACAGGCGGAGGAAGAGGGAAGACTGCGACGGCCGTGATGTTGCTGGCAATGTGCTTGTTCACTCCGGCCGTCACCAGACCCGTTCCCCAACGTGCCGAGGACCTCAACACTACTGCAAGCTTGTCAGCCCAAGAAGCCAGCCACATTCGTTCTCCATGGAACGAAACCTTGAAGGGACAGATCAGAGCCACCGCTGAAGAACGTGAAGTTCCAAATCTGCCACCAACACAGTGGCAGAGGTTGACACTTCCTTCTCCCTGAACGAATGAGAGACTGCTCCATCTATGGGAAACCAGCCAATTGCTCATACCACGAGGTGAACTTGTGGCTCCCAGCTATGGAAGGACCCAGCACGCTTGCCGCACAATGCATCCTGGAGATCACCACAACCACTACATGATGGGATGGCCTCACTTCTTTCCTCAACTGTGGGATTTCTGACCCCATCGAGAAGATGAACATGCTGGCGGATGAATGCAACTATGCCTGGACGAAACATAAGTTCAGAGGGTTGAAACTGGTACAGGTGGATAAGTCCCTCTGGTCCACCAATCAATCCCTGCACTACGAGTGGCACTGCTGTTTCAAGACCTACGTCTACCAGACTGTCAACCTCTACTTACTCAAAGGGACTGTACGCAGGACACCAGGCTCTCACATCGGACCTCGGCTTTCTCAGGGGATGCCGGATAGAGAAGGAGAGTTGCATCCAGCCTCAGTACACCATCATCTGGAACGACACCCCAATCCTCACATATTGCCCCTTCCACTACTTCAGCAAGTTTGGAGGCAACATGATGGGCATTCCTCACCTCTCCACCACCTTCTCTACCTATGCACCCAAAGAACACTTTCCATACACCAAGGAGACTATGAACTGTCTTCCCATGGGAACTCTACTCTCACATGAAGGAGAAGCCTTGCGGATCAACTACACCAAGAAAAATGATGCTGTCAAGGATCCATCAAGTGCTCACTCCCCACGGAGAGAGAAGAGAGAAGAGATGTCTCTAACAATAGAAGAGAAAGAGAAGTGGAAGAGGTGGGAGGAATGGGATCGACTGACCGATGAGCTCTTCAAGGATGCCAAGGAAGTGAAAGGACTGTCCAGGCTCGATAGCGATGATCCAGCCATCGGTGATGATCCTGTTGCTGGTTGGAACCCGCCCCAGCAGGAGAAAATGAGGAGAGTGAAGAATGAGGAGGAGAAGAAGATGAGAGTGGAGAGGGAGCTACTCACCGCCACTCATCTGCGGACGGGAACCCACTACTTGCTTCCTCCCACCACTGCACAACCTCACTGGAACTTTGACAAGGATGCAAGGAAGGAAGCTGTTCACGAGACCCTCCTCCGCATCGAGAACTGGGTTCAACACCACGATCCGGTAGAAGCAAAGCTACACTACATCGTGGATAAACTGGTGGACATGATGGAACGAGTGGAACTAAGCAGTGAGCATCTGATGTGTATGTTGGAGGAGCAGACCAATACCAAGTTCTGAAGCAGATGGTCTGGATGAGCCCTACCAATGGTATCCGCACCCTCACTGGCCACTTGGACATCTCTGCTGAAGTCCATGGATCTGCCATCTACATTTCCCTATGCCTGGAAGTAGAAGTGGAAGCAGTCTACCCAAACCACCAGCTCCCGGGAGACGAGATATGCTACCTCTTCCTGCCCATAAGACTCAAGATGGGAGAGTCACTCTTCCTGCCTGATGGCATGGGCACAGACTTGACTCATCACAGCCCCACAACAGACTGTCATCACGTCCACCCCTTCCAGTTTGTGGATCCAGTCTCAGCCGCCAAAACCTCCACCTTCTTCAAGAACTTCACTCATGGCTCATTCGCTATGCTCCTCCAGGCACCCGCCATTCACCATCTCCAGCCCAACATCACTTATGACACTCCAGTTCTCTTCAACTTGCAACTGATGCCCCCGTTTGTGGCTCTCATCGCTTACTCATCAAGTTTGCCAGTCCTGGACAGAAAACTCAACGGATTGGTGAACTACACCAGTCACTTTTCGCTTGACCCCAGCGAAGTAGTTCAAGGAATCAAAGCGTATGGCCACGCAGTGGGAGGCATCATAGGAACGCTGTCTGAAGGAGCGCAAGGACTAGCAAGGACCTCCTGGTCTGGCATCAGTAACCTTGGTTCCTCCATCGTCAAGCCAATCATCACGGTCATCTGAATCATCCTGGCAATCTTAGCCGTCATCATGGCTGGGGTCTTTCTCATCTGGGCTTCTCAGTACACCTCTTGCGGAACGAGTGCATGAAGAAAGGCCAGGGAATGGAAGGAGCACCTACGGGGAATTGACCTCTCTGGCCACCTTCCTTGCTGGCTGCCAATGAATGGAACATTGCTGCCAGATAACCTGGGACCCCAATTCCTTCTGATGGACGCACCATGGCCACGCCCATCCTCGGTGATAGACCTGGTCCGGATGGATCCCCAAGGGCAGGCTGCGGCCTTCATCTGCCCAACATCATGGAGCTGGAGCCGAGCATGAGCCGTGCGCGAGAGATGGATCTGGTCGGAACGCTGAGCCTGGCTGGTTTGCGGGTGCGCCTTGATCGAACACCATCAATGAGCTCCATCCACCTACTGCCCGGTGTTACAGTCAAATGTGCCACCCGGCAAATGTGCCTCCCTCAGGCATTTTTCCTCCCATGTTATAAGGGGGGAGGCCGGCAAATGTGCCACCCAATGGGTGGCCATTTTCGCGAAATGCACTCATTTCCCCCCTCCCCCCTATTTCAGGCATTTTGGCTCCCATGTCAGCAGGATCAGTGGAACCAATTAATCAATGGAAATGAAGAAATGATAATCGAAAAAAATGGCCAATGGCGATGCTGGCATTTGGGTTTTGGATGTCTGCTGGCAGATGAAGGTGAGATGATCGTTGAAGAACTTCAGCTGGGCCAGGAGGAAGTAGCAGTCGTTGGTAGAGAGATTCCTCAGCTTTTCTTCCACATACACACGTAATCCTTGCTTGACTGTTTATCGGCGCCTTCCATGAGCATTTTTAAACGATTCAAGAAAGGGATAAGATTGAACAAGATTGTACAAGAAAAAGGGAGGAAAAAAACTGACATGGGAGCCAAAATGTCTGAAATGGGAGGAAAAATGACTGCATTTCGCGAAAATGGCCACCCATTGGGTAGCACATTTACCGGCCTCCCCCCTTATAACATAGGAGGAAAAATGTCTGAGGGAGGCACATTTGCCGGGTGGCACATTTGACTGTAACACCAGTGACCCAAGCCCTGCACGGATGTCGCGCTCCCTGCAAGGCTCTCAGTTGATGCTGGCGTGGTCCCGCTCTACCATGCCCGCGCTGATGCCGATGCTCCGCTGGCACTAATAGCTTCCCTCCCCTTAGTAATGTGCTTGTAGCCTAGATCCGAGGCCCCGTTCCTCTGCCTGCTTAGCTTAAGAGTGTGATTACCTCCCACTTCTTCCTCGTCACCCACAGGAGCGCTGTGGCGTATCACTAGCCAGTTTCGTGCGACCTTGAGCAGTGGGGGCAGTCGGAAGAGAGCTCAGTTCAGTGTCTATCTAATGATGCCTCCCTGTCGCTACCTTTTCCCCGATCCCTGGTGACTACGACTAAAGAGATACTCGCTATGTTCCCACTGTATAACACCACACAAATATTAGCAAAATGAAGAATGCCAAAAAAAGCATCAAAAACTTAAAACAAAAAAAAACAAAAATATTGGAGCTGGCGGGAGTCAAACCCGCTCCCCCTGGTCCAAGCATCCAAGTGGGTATGCGCCTCTACACCACAGCCCCGGATGCCCATAAAGCCCTTATTAATCGCTACATTTATGATTAGCAAAGTTAATCAGTTAACTTTTTCAAACTAAAGCTTTTTTGATTTTTTGACAGAGACATGTTTGTGAAAGTTAATCAACCAACCTTTTCAAACTAAAGCTTTTTTGATGGAGACATTTATTTTTACAAATCACACCGCTAAACATTTTGAAAGCTCTGCTGCAGCGTCTTTTTCAAATTTTAAAGCAAGTATCAAACCTGGCAAAAAATTTTGGGCCCAAGAGGCTTCGATCCTCTGACCTACAGGGGCCGTGTGGCACAATTGTAACAAATTTTTGGCACATTTTGCACATAGTGGCACACGACCATGTCCTGACGCTCTACCGATTGAGCTACGCACCTGCATGGCAGTCTACAATTACACCTGCACCTCTTTCATTCCCCCACCAAACCTTCAATGCGCACAATGCTTTCAACTGTTTTTTATCTTTTTGTTAAAATATTTTTGCTTGAACAGGGGATAATGGGGAAAGAGTGGAAGGCAAATGAAATAGGTGGTATGGAAATGCAATACCCGTCCGTTCCCAGCTTGGCGTTGCTTGGACAAGGCCTCTTTGTTCTGTCTTCCTGCCGCCTCTGCCTGACACATACATCTGCTTTCCCACTCTTCATTCCATCCTCTTCACACCATCTCCCCTGCTCCAGCATGACAGCCCAGATTCTGATCCCCAACATGAGCAAGCTGCACTTCCAAAGCTCCCATCCACTGCACTGCTACTCCAAGTAAATACCACTTTCACTGCCTCTGTTTGAGCAGCCTTAGTTTGAGCCTTCCGCGCAGCATGCTGGTGTTGGCAGATTCTCAGTTTAAGATGGTCCAGCCGGACGACCTCTACCTGACCAACACCCCCTGGCTCCTCTGCATGGTCCCCGGCGCCGGCATCAACCACCTGGATGACATGCTCCTTTATGTGGAGAACATCACCTTTCTCTTTCTATCCTTCGTACTGACTTCATAAAGGCCCCGTCGCCCGGGCTCAGGCTTCCACAGTATGCATTGGATGCTCAGGACACTCCCCACGACAAAGTCGGAGGTCACAGCACCAAAAACCACCATCTCCACTACCTCGGCCATCTCAACAGCTGCCATCACCTCAGACAATGTACAGCCTAGATCTCCCTACCCTGCTTATAGTACCAAAATCGCTAGCTGCTGACTAAGTTGATGCCTACAACAACTGTACAACAACCAAATCTCAAGCTAAATGACCAGACACAAATAGCACTGACTAGCATGGCAACAATCAACATCACAATAGCACCAAATCCATCACCGGAGACAGCGAACAATCCTAAACCATCACCCTCGCCGGCCAGGAAAATCCGTCCAATCGTAGCAGAACAGAGCAAAATTCGCGTCTTCGATGGGTGATGGAATCAGTTCCGTCGGCGCCATCTCCAAAGTGACCGTCCTTCTCAGAGCCGATGCGGTGATGGATCCGCCTCCATCAGCTCCATCGCGCCCGTCGCCTCCGTAGGCGCAGCCACTTCCATCGCGCCCGTCACCTCCATAGGCGCAGCCGCATCCATCGCGCCCGTCACCTCCATGGGCACAGTTGCTTCCATCTCCTTCTCGAACTCCTCAGAAACCACCAGCACCGCCGCCTCCATCAAAGGGCGAAAGTGCAGAACCGCAAAAGAGTGGTGGGTGAGGCGCACCTGCACACCACCACTAGACGCTTGAGGCAGCCTAGGCCAGGCCCGCCGCGGCCTTGCCGTCGCCCGCCTCCGCCCTCTCGATCGTCTTGGGCAGCTCGGTGGGCAGCAGATGAGAGATCGAGCGCTTGGCCTTGTAGCCGTCGCCGTCGATGATGTTCGCGTAGTGCACGACTCCCCGGTTGTCCGCGTGGATCTCCGTGATCCGCACCAGCTTCCAGCTCGTCCGCGGCGTCGGCGGAGGCTCCTTCATGAGGCAGACTTGGCCGACCTTGAACCGCTGCGCCGGGGCCACTCGCTGTTTCGCCACTTCCTGGAGGTGGCACTGCTGCAGGTACCCCATATACTCCGTCGCGAAGCGCTGCTTGAAGATCGCGATGCCCGACTGTTGCTTCTCCATGGCCGCTCGCAGGCTGGCCGGCATGTCCTTCGGGTCCAGGCAGGGCTCCATCTGTACTCCCGGCGTCAGGATGTCGGCTGGTCGGAAAGGGCGTAGCTCCTTGGGGTCCGCCGTCAGTGGGCAGAGCGGTCGATTGTTCACCGCCGCCTCAACCCTCATGAGCAGCATCGCGAACTCTGGGTCCGTCATCCACCTCTTCCACATGGCTGGCTTGACCAACGCCTTCACCACCCCCACCAGGCGCTCTATCGCTCCTTGATGCCAGGGTGCCTTGACTGGACTGTGCTTGAAGTGGACCTTGTGCTTGGCGGCGAACCCGGCCAGGTCCAGCTTCCCTCCGTCCGCGAAGCTCAGCACCGGCTCCAACTCCTTCGCAGCCGCCACAAAGGCCGGTGCTCGATCCAGCCACACCGTCATTTTCGTCAGGCCCCGCCGGGCCCAGAACCTCTCCAACGCCAAGCACGCCGCCTCTGCACTGTAGTCCTCCAGGACCTCGCAGTGGATGCCTCGCATGGCGGTGCAGGTGATGACGAGCCCCCAACGCTTCCGCTCCGGCGCTCCTGGCCGCTCCCGGGTCAGGAAGGGCCCCATCTGGTCTATCATGACGCTCTTGAATGGCGTCCC
>JASANA010004599.1:0-31440 GCA_030248095.1 Ptycholaimellus sp. GST1_10
CGGAAGAAGGGGATGGGTGGCGAATTTGCATTCCAGTGCCCCTCAGCCTAGGCCCTGGGCTGGCCGTTTTCAAAACATAGCCCTTTGACGTCACAGCCTTTATGCGCAAAAATCTGGAACCTTCCAGCACGTCCAGAGATTGCGTTGCGGTTTCGTCATGGCCCCAAAAACGGAGCTGCATGAAAAGCCCTTTTTTGCCTCCAACGCAAAGGGTAGCCATCAGCCACAAGAAAATAGTTGGAAGAAATTTATGGGCAATAAAATGAAATGAAAAGAAGAAAGCGGCGAAAGGGAATAGTTCAGAAACCGCTTGATAAAGGATGTTAGAGCCCCTGCAGTGGCCCTGTCTATCGGAGTGGGTGCAGCCAGGTTGAAGAGCATGGCAGGGAGCTGCAGGCGAGTGCGGAGGATGTCTGAACGGGTGATCAGGCCGTCCGAAAGAAGCTTATCCAAGCCGCCATCTGTCAGTCAAGCCCTGCATAACCAATGTCCTCATCATTTTGCCTCCTGGCTGAGCCACAAAACGGTCTAAGTCTCGAGCCTTAGCCGTAAAAGTCCTGTCGGCTTTTCTGCAGAGCAGAGCAGCCAGCCGAAAAACGCTGTTTGCAAAAAGCAAGACAGCTGCCCGAAAAGATTGACTGCCTAAGCAGGTCAATTAGCCGGAAAGTTCGCTGATTGCTAAGCAATGCAGCTGCCCTTGGAAAAGCTTTCTGCCGAAGCAGAGAAGCTGCCCTTTGTCGGAGTTGAAGAAGGAGAAGGCGGTGTCGAAGCTTGGGCCACAAGAGAGACTGGAGAATCCAGCCGAGGACGCACTCACCATATTTGTAGCTTCTTATGTGGCCATATATATACTTATGTTAGAGGTTGATTATATGCTTTGTCTTGCAATTAGGGACCAAGGAGCCAGGAGATCATTATCAGATGTAGCCAATAACATACAACTGGAGGCATCATCAAGCCTAGCCTCGCCCTATCTTCACTTTTTCACTCCCTTGCCCTGCTGGGGCTTGGGGGATATATTGCGCTGGCCTCAAGCAATTGTTTAGCATATTTGAGCACTCCTACTGAGGCTGCGTACATCGCAGATGTCGATGTGGATGGTCTTGGGGACAGAGCTCTGGACGCGATCCATGAGCTGGCGCTGAAGGTGGGAGAGGGAGAGGCGACGCTGGTGGACGACGATCTTGTTGCGGATTGAGAGGCTGCTCTTGAGGCGCCGGATGGCGAGGCTCTTGCCCTGGCCGTAGCCGACAGAGGTGACGAGGACGGCGTTGTAGTCCTCCAGGGCCCTATGCGGGTTCTGGCTGTGCTGTTTCTTGGCGGCGAGGGTGGAGACGAGGATGTCCCGGAGACAGGACTGAGTGAGGGCCCACTTCTCATCTGCAAGTGGTCGGCGGTAGCGGGCGAGGAGACCGGCGAGGTGTGAGGTCTCGTAGCTCTCGCTGGAGCAGAAGAGGACGACGGCGAAGTTGGGGCGCTCCTTGATGGCGGCGAGGGCGTGGAGTTCGTGTTCCAGGCGTTGGCTTTCCTCGGAGACCAGGTGCTCGATGAAGAGGATGGCGTAGAGGCCTGGGCGCTCGCTCTGAGCGATGCGCTGGACGAAGAGACGGAGCTCCTCCTGGCTGGTGCTTGGGGTACAGACGAGGACGTTGTAGAAGTTGATGGGGAGGCGGGCGTGGTGGAAGAGGGAGTAGACGTAGCGCAGCTGGTCCACCTCCGTCACGACCACCAGGTTCGGACTGTTCACCTCCACCCAGTGAGGGGACCGCAGTGGGCTGACTGGACCCAGGACTTGAGCTCCGCGTTGAAGGAGGCTCTGTAGTGTGTGGCCGAGGCGGGTGATGCTGGTGTGTCCATCCTGGACTTGGTCGTTGTCCTGTTTCTGCAGGTAGTTGTGGAAGGCTTCGTAAAAACGGTGGGAAGGCTGAGCATCATGACTCTGCTGCAGGCTCTCTAGGATGGCATGTGATGGCGGGGGGTTGGCGATGGAAGCGGGTTGACGGGGGGCGGGGTCCTGGTTCTGGGCCCAGGTGAGGAGCTCCTCCAAGTCCGCGTGGAATCCGTTGGCTTGTATGGCGGCCTTGGCGGTGGTGGGGCTGATGCCGAACTCCACCAGCTCCTTCAGACGGGTAACTTCGTCATCTTTGACGTTTTCGGCACCCTGGTGCTCCTGCTCAGGCTCTGGCAGGCGATCGGCGAAAGCTTCCTGGACGAGTTGGAGGGTGATGTTGGGGTGGATGCCGAGTAGAAGCATCTCCAGCTCGGTGTCCAGGGCAGGAGCCGTGTGGAGGCCGGCTAGCTTGGCGCGAAGGGTGAGGATCTGGCGATCGGTGTAGAAGTTGAGGGCGGGGAATCGGGAGCGAGCGCGGTGGTTGAAGAGGCGCCAGGTGTCCTCGGTGCTCTGGAGGACGTTGCAGAGACGATTGAGCTCCTCGACGAGGGAGCCTTTCTCGTTGCTGAGCTCCGGAGCGCGGCGGTGTAGGCGAAGGGAGAGATTCTTGGGCCTCTGCTTGTCCAGGTGGAAGCTGGCCTCGAGGGCGGCGAAGAACAGATTCCCCGCCTCCCAGTGCCGCATGAACAGACTCCCAAATCGCTGCACCGCATCCAAGGCCTTCAAAAGCATTCTTCTTTCCATCATGTACTAAGAACTAGTTGGCAACATATAGTGTAATGTTACAGGTTTTTAAAAACGCCAGTGTTGCGATTGAAAGGGTAACCTTAGAGAAGTGTTGAATGCTTTCCTTGGTGTTGGACTGATCGCCGACGTGGGCGCCGATGAGGATGGCGTTGGAGTGGATCTCTCGCAGCTCCGCCAGACTCAGCTCCTTCCTTTCATCCTTCTTGTTCACCTTCACCTTGTGCGTGAGCTTCAGGATTGCTTCCAGCGTCTACAATTGTGGAGAGTAGAAGCAGTGAAAGTAAAGGAGGTGGTAGAGAGTGACCATGGGCCCGTCCTGGTGCTTGGTGGCAGAGAGGGAGAAGACCCCGGTGTCACAGATGGACTGGAGAAGGGCGATTTGCTGGGCCTCCATGGAAACCGCCTCGTCATGCAGCGACTTCAGCAACTCCAGATTCTCTGACACTTCCTTCTGTAATCATCATTATACATTCCAATTATCTTCCACCTTTTGCAAAGGTGAACCAGCAGATGCGTAGGCTGGTGCTGCTTGTGGAGCTGGAGGCGCTCTTTGAACAGGCTGACGTCGGCGAGGAAGTGGTCGAAGGATGTGGGCTGGGCCTCGACGAAGGGTGCGAAGACGCTGACGATGCTGCCGAGGGCGCTGAGGAGGCGGATCTTGTCCTCGTCCTCCCCCACGTTCCCCGTCACGATGTCCGCCCATCGATTCGCGCAGGCTACCATGCCTTCCTCTTCAACGGCTTCAAGCTACTAATGATCTGCAAGGAACAGGAAGGAAGGACCCTGATCGCCCTTGATTTCTTTGAGCCAAAGGAAGAGGGGCCAGGACTGTCGAATGGCGGCCAGGGCTTCCAGATCCTCCTCTGATATCGCGGGGATCTGTAGGCTAGAGTTGGGCTTTCCTACGTCCCGCAGTAGAGTCTGTCCACTAGCGTCGCCAGCCTTAACAAAACCTCATTTCATCAAGAAAGCTTGAAAGCTGTAGAAAACCTGCTCGTTTAATTCCTTAAGCTTTCCGCTGATCGTGGCTGGCAGAGAAAGGCAGAGGGCGGATTCCAGGAGCTCTTCCACTGTCGCTCGGTATGTCTTCACCTCCATGTACCTCACCATTTCATTCCTGCGTTGCTTCAAATTCTGAAATCAATATTGAAATCAACATTTCGTAAGCGATGGAAAAAAAGCGACCGTATGGACGTGTCGGTCTGGTCGGATGCGGCATGCCCTGATGATAGTTTCGAGCTCACGGTCGAAGGAGGATTGAAGCCGAAGGAGGATTGAAGAAGGTAGGGGCTTCAGAAAGCCGAGGAGCTCGCCGGCGGTGATGCTGCCGTCCAGGATGCGGACGATGACGTCTCTGAGGCTCTCCTCCACCGGGTCCAGAGTGGCGTCCAACAGCTTGCTCAGGCTCCACACCACGGCGTCGTCGGTGAGGTTATTGAGCTGCTGCTGCCAGCGACGCCGGAAGAGGTCGGTTTGGAACTGCTGCTGAAGGCGGCCAAGACGAGCTTCTTCGCCTCCGCTCCCGTGCTGCTCCAGCTGGGCAACCCAGGAGCCGTCCTCGACGTCCACGAGGCAGCCGAAGGAAGACAATGGCGCCTTTTGCCCAGCCCCTTCCACCTCCCGCAGGGGCTCCAACAGGCGCAGCTCGATGGGGAAGGCGTGCTCCAAGAGCTCCAGGCGGCTCCGTAGCACCAGCTGCTGGTTCAGGATGGAGCGAAGGGCGGTGAAGAAGGTGGAGGGGTAGCTGCAGCAGAGGTCCACCAGATCACGCTTGTCGCAGAAGAGCTTGGCTGTGGCCAGGTTGACTTGGCCAGCCTCGATCGCTTTCACTCCTCCTCGTACCAGTTCTTGCACTCTGCACAGCTCAGCTTCACTCTCTCGGCCCAGCCAATCACCTCCTTCAGTGTCCTTCCCGGAGTTTTGAGGTGAGGGAAAGAAAAAGTGGAGGACTGACCAAGGAGAATGAATGGGCGAAGAAGGGGCCAGGAGAGGACGTCCTCCATGGATCGGATCTCGGGGGCTTTGTGGAGCAGCAGACGGTTGAGGCAGCCGCCCGCCACTCCGCTCGCATCCTCACACAACGCCTTCCTCACTCGCTCCAGCTTTTGCTCCAATGCAAAACTCTATCCTTTTTTAAAAATCACTATATATCTCCATTTACAATCATTTTCAATATTACCAGAACGCAGCTTCACTGCCTTGAAAATTTGGCTCTGGCTTTTCTACTCTCAGCTTTCAGTAATGTGCTCAATCGATTAGAGAAACTAGGCTATATTTTTTTAAATGAAAATGGCCACATATATGTGGTTTTTGGTGTACCAACGACTTTTATTTGATTGGCTGGCCAACGCTATTATTTTTAGGCTCCCCATGTCTAGATAACGTCAAAAGGAGGTCAAAAAGAAACTTTCCTTCCGGTTTTGTTGCTGAGCAAAACATGGAAAGCCAGTGAATAAACGTACCTGGGTTTGAGCTGCGTCGATAGCACGACGGATGCTTTGCTCAATGAAATTCTCAAGAAGCGGCCTGAACTGCGTTTGCACCTTGTCTAGAACCGCCGCCACTTCCTTCACCGCATTCAGGCCTGATTCCTACAGAAGATAAACGAAATTCGTTCAAAAACTCATAAATAATGATATTACCAATGTGTTCAGGCGCTTGATCGACAGCTCGAAGTGGTGACTGAGCCAATCCTTCCAGTGCTTTCCCAACGCGGTCTCCTTGCGCCACAAGAACTTCATTCGCTCCAGCCAACTTTTCATCTCAATTACACCAACCTCTTGCATCGATTAAGTAAATGGAAGGAAAAGAAACCTCTTCTTTTGGCGCGACTTTTTCATCCCAGGCCCGAGTGAGATTCATGAAGGAAGGACGCAGATGATTAGAGATGATCTCCAGCTGCCCCGTAAAGGCGGCCTGGCTGCAGAGAAGAGCGTCGAGGAAGGCGACGGTGTTTTCCAGCATTTGCGAGCAGCCCGAATAGGAATAAGTCGTCTGCACCAGATCTCTCTCCATTCCCATCATTCGCCCTACCTCTTCCATTTCCTTCCTACAACTTACTTTTTCTTCCTTTTCGCGTCATCCAGTTAGTCAAATGCACCTGGACATCTTGTGCTTGACTAGCCTTTCTGTAGGTTCCACGATTTCGCCAAGGAGGACCTGAGCTTCTTCTTTTGAGAAACAAATACGGAAAATGATAAGAGACTGAAAACCTTAAGCAGGTCGATATACTTTCGAATGTCCCCGTGGGGCTTGCCGAGTTGGGCGAGGAGGAGGAAGGCTGCGAGTGGGTCGAATCGGTGGAGGCCGGACTGGCAGATGTCCTGGGCGCGGGTGCAGGAGATACGCATCAGAGCACGAGCCAATAGTGGCCATCGCTCCAGTGCCGGGCCCAGCTCTCCCGAGTTGACGCACTCGGCTATCTTCTTTCGCTTCTCAGCTCTAAAATTTACTCGTTTTTCGGAAAAAATATTATTTCTTATATTTGCATTTCTAGAATTAAATTCATAGGCGCACACACCAGCCAAATAATGATAGAAAGTAGAAAGAAATAACTGGAGCTGGAAAGTGGGCGGGGCGGCCCAAAAGAGTGGGTCGGAAGGGTCGTCTTGAGGAGGGAAGGTGAGCTGGTAGAGCGGCAGCATTGCCAACACTGCCTGGAAGCTCAAGCTGTGGCCTCCATGACAGGCACCCTGCACCGTTTTTTCTAGCATATTCTTCAGCCCCGCCAAATATCCTTCGCCTGCACTCCTGTAAAAGCTGCCCATCATCTTCCTTTTCCGCCTCTGAACGAAAAATAGTACTCATTGGTCTTGCTGAAGCAGGGGTGGCGATTGAACTCGGCGAGGTGCTGCAGGAGCTGGTCTAGGGCGGACGGCTGGATGTCGGATGGGAGGTGTAGACGGGTGAGAAGGTAGGAAAGGAGCGCTCCTCGATCTTCGCCGTCCCAGTCCAGCTCCACCAGGAGGTTGATGTACACCAGCGCCGCCATCACGCCCAGCTCCAGCTTCCCTCCCAGCTTTTCGTTCAACGTCCGAGCTGCCTTCTCCAGCTTTTGTAGCAGGGCCTGAAAAGGCTATTTGGTTGTATAAAATGAGCTTCTAGGCGGCCACCTTTCGAATGAGCTGATTAAAGCTGCGGTCGCGGACGGTGCTTTCTTGCAGGATGTCTTGAATGGAGCAGCGAGCCATGGTGAGGGCTGTGTTGATCCCCAGCTGAGCAGGCATCTGGATGCCGAGAAGACCCATCGCAGGAGGGGCCACGAACCCATGTTCCCTCAGCTGCAATCGCCAGAATTCTTCAACATTTGAAGGGCATGGGCTAGTCTTGCCTCAGGAAGAAAGGCGTCGTAGGCGATGAGCTTGTTGACGAATGGCTGCTCCACCTGGGAGTTCTCGCCGGTGATGAAATTGCGGACAGTCCCCAGGGCTCGCCAAAGTTCAGAACTCCATCCAGTCTTGGGCTCGCCGAAGTTCAGCACTCCATCCAGCCGCATCACCCATTTCGCATTGGCTGAGAAGCTCCATTCATTTTGAATAGAGGGAAAGTGAATATGAGTACCTTGGTCCTCGCGGATGTTCAGAAGTCGATTCACTTTCTCCCCCGACAATTGCTGCGTTGTCTCGACAGGGAGGATTTCGTGATGGAAATCATCGTATCCAGTGAACCAAATGTACTTGTACTGCCTTAGCGGATCTCGCTCGTGGCTGAGCAAGGCCGATTGTGGAAAGTCCACATCCACCGTGTAGAGATTGAACTTTGCGCCTCTCACAATCAGCCTCAAAAATTAGACGAAGTTAAACTAAGCATGTGAAAAACTTTTATTGTTCATATATGAAAAGTAAGCTCATCCAAGCGTGCAAAAGCAGCGTATGGGCATCATACTCGGATGGAGGAGATCGGGCAGGATGTGGGACACCCCAGTGGCCCAGCTTGTGATGGTTGAAGACGATGGTCAGGTTTCCTTTGTCGAGGCGTTCGCTTTCCGCGGAAACAAGGGCCACAAACGTTACTTTCACCGTTTCCCAGTTGTCCTTCATGGTCTTCCATGTTGCTTACGATAAGCGTATACAATTAGGAAAGCCAAAATCTTCTGTTTGACAGGCGGCGATGTTTGCACTGCGTCCGCGTACGACTTTGCCCACTGCCCTTCCAACGCGCCCTTAAAACACTTATCACTTCTTTAATGCAACTCAATAGAAAATCTAACCACACTAGCTGCTTTTGGCTTCATGTTGAAGCCTTCCATGAGTCCCGGTCCATTAGGGCAGGCAGCGCTACTGACAGACAACTCGCTGTTTCCAAAAAGACTCTGAAACAGGCCAACGTGAAATGGCAAGAGATAGATTGGCAAAGGAACCTTTTGCAGCGAATGAGGTTCTTCGGCGGTGCTTTGAGCTTTGTGATGGAGCTGCTGTGAGGTTGAGCCAATGTCGGCGTCGGCAGCCGAGCAGGGACCCCCGTCCGCGTTGTGCCTCTTGCGATGGTTCCTTGATAGATTGGCAAAGGAACCTTTTGCAGCGAATGAGGTTCTTCGGCGGTGCTTTGAGCTTTGTGATGGAGCTGCTGTGAGGTTGAGCCAATGTCGGCGTCGGCAGCCGAGCAGGGACCCCCGTCCGCGTTGTGCCTCTTGCGATGGCTCCTTGATAGATTGGCAAAGGAACCTTTTGCAGCGAATGAGGTTCTTCGGCGGTGCTTTGAGCTTTGTGATGGAGCTGCTGTGAGGTTGAGCCAATGTCGGCGTCGGCAGCCGAGCAGGGACCCCCGTCCGCGTTGTGCCTCTTGCGATGGCTCCTTGATAGATTGGCAAAGGAACCTTTTGCAGCGAATGAGGTTCTTCGGCGGTGCTTTGAGCTTTGTGATGGAGCTGCTGTGAGGTTGAGCCAATGTCGGCGTCGGCAGCCGAGCAGGGACCCCCGTCCGCGTTGTGCCTCTTGCGATGGCTCCTTGATAGATTGGCAAAGGAACCTTTTGCAGCGAATGAGGTTCTTCGGCGGTGCTTTGAGCTTTGTGATGGAGCTGCTGTGAGGTTGAGCCAATGTCGGCGTCGGCAGCCGAGCAGGGACCCCCGTCCGCGTTGTGCCTCTTGCGATGGCTCCTTGATAGATTGGCAAAGGAACCTTTTGCAGCGAATGAGGTTCTTCGGCGGTGCTTTGAGCTTTGTGATGGAGCTGCTGTGAGGTTGAGCCAATGTCGGCGTCGGCAGCCGAGCAGGGACCCCCGTCCGCGTTGTGCCTCTTGCGATGGTTCCTTGATAGATTGGCAAAGGAACCTTTTGCAGCGAATGAGGTTCTTCGGCGGTGCTTTGAGCTTTGTGATGGAGCTGCTGTGAGGTTGAGCCAATGTCGGCGTCGGCAGCCGAGCAGGGACCCCCGTCCGCGTTGTGCCTCTTGCGATGGCTCCTTGATAGATTGGCAAAGGAACCTTTTGCAGCGAATGAGGTTCTTCGGCGGTGCTTTGAGCTTTGTGATGGAGCTGCTGTGAGGTTGAGCCAATGTCGGCGTCGGCAGCCGAGCAGGGACCCCCGTCCGCGTTGTGCCTCTTGCGATGGCTCCTTGATAGATTGGCAAAGGAACCTTTTGCAGCGAATGAGGTTCTTCGGCGGTGCTTTGAGCTTTGTGATGGAGCTGCTGTGAGGTTGAGCCAATGTCGGCGTCGGCAGCCGAGCAGGGACCCCCGTCCGCGTTGTGCCTCTTGCGATGGCTCCTTGATAGATTGGCAAAGGAACCTTTTGCAGCGAATGAGGTTCTTCGGCGGTGCTTTGAGCTTTGTGATGGAGCTGCTGTGAGGTTGAGCCAATGTCGGCGTCGGCAGCCGAGCAGGGACCCCCGTCCGCGTTGTGCCTCTTGCGATGGTTCCTTGATAGATTGGCAAAGGAACCTTTTGCAGCGAATGAGGTTCTTCGGCGGTGCTTTGAGCTTTGTGATGGAGCTGCTGTGAGGTTGAGCCAATGTCGGCGTCGGCAGCCGAGCAGGGACCCCCGTCCGCGTTGTGCCTCTTGCGATGGCTCCTTGATAGATTGGCAAAGGAACCTTTTGCAGCGAATGAGGTTCTTCGGCGGTGCTTTGAGCTTTGTGATGGAGCTGCTGTGAGGTTGAGCCAATGTCGGCGTCGGCAGCCGAGCAGGGACCCCCGTCCGCGTTGTGCCTCTTGCGATGGCTCCTTGATAGATTGGCAAAGGAACCTTTTGCAGCGAATGAGGTTCTTCGGCGGTGCTTTGAGCTTTGTGATGGAGCTGCTGTGAGGTTGAGCCAATGTCGGCGTCGGCAGCCGAGCAGGGACCCCCGTCCGCGTTGTGCCTCTTGCGATGGTTCCTTGATAGATTGGCAAAGGAACCTTTTGCAGCGAATGAGGTTCTTCGGCGGTGCTTTGAGCTTTGTGATGGAGCTGCTGTGAGGTTGAGCCAATGTCGGCGTCGGCAGCCGAGCAGGGACCCCCGTCCGCGTTGTGCCTCTTGCGATGGCTCCTTGATAGATTGGCAAAGGAACCTTTTGCAGCGAATGAGGTTCTTCGGCGGTGCTTTGAGCTTTGTGATGGAGCTGCTGTGAGGTTGAGCCAATGTCGGCGTCGGCAGCCGAGCAGGGACCCCCGTCCGCGTTGTGCCTCTTGCGATGGCTCCTTGATAGATTGGCAAAGGAACCTTTTGCAGCGAATGAGGTTCTTCGGCGGTGCTTTGAGCTTTGTGATGGAGCTGCTGTGAGGTTGAGCCAATGTCGGCGTCGGCAGCCGAGCAGGGACCCCCGTCCGCGTTGTGCCTCTTGCGATGGTTCCTTGATAGATTGGCAAAGGAACCTTTTGCAGCGAATGAGGTTCTTCGGCGGTGCTTTGAGCTTTGTGATGGAGCTGCTGTGAGGTTGAGCCAATGTCGGCGTCGGCAGCCGAGCAGGGACCCCCGTCCGCGTTGTGCCTCTTGCGATGGTTCCTTGATAGATTGGCAAAGGAACCTTTTGCAGCGAATGAGGTTCTTCGGCGGTGCTTTGAGCTTTGTGATGGAGCTGCTGTGAGGTTGAGCCAATGTCGGCGTCGGCAGCCGAGCAGGGACCCCCGTCCGCCTTGTGCCTCTTGCGATGGCTCCTGTATTTTATTGAGTCTATTCATTTCTCATCATATACTCGATCATTGTACATCAATCAGCCCAGCAGCCTAAGCGGATAAGAAAAGGCTACTCTGGGCTGGCTGCCGAAGCACTCCGGCTGCGCGTGAATTCCTCCAACTCTTTGTCCGCATCCTCCTGTCTAAATTTACCCCGATCTGAGCAAAAGCATAGTTTCGGAAGGAATCTCACTCAGGCTGGGACTTGATGCAGGGGCTTTTGCTGGCGCTGTCATCCCTCAAAGCATACAAAATCACCAAAAAAGAGTCACTGAGTCGATGAACGCTTTTGATAGGCAGGTAGAGGAGTTGGTGGGAAGGCGGCTGTTTTGGGCCGCTGCTTCGGCCGTAAACGTGGTCTCCTTTCCAACGCTGTTCTTCTCCGTCTTAAAAACATTCAAATCTCACAACGCCCTGAAGACTGCCTTTGTCGGAACCCCATGGCCAGCTAAGATCGGCTCCTCTTCCGATTGACCTTCTGCAGCTCCCTGAAATGCGGCTAAATATAAAAGAGGACACTTGGAGGACACAAGAGGACACGGAAAGACCTGGGTCTGCTTTGCGTCGTAGCTGCTGGGGACCAGAACTTTCTGGGCCAGAGAACTGAAATTCACAGCTCACATTCACAAAGCAGACTTTCAATTCATTCAAATCACTCAATTCATTGGGTCAAATAACCAATGGCTATGGTTCTATAGGCTTCAAAAAACGAGCAAACTCTTGCTCGTGGCTGGTGGTCTCAGGAGATGTGCTGACGGCTGAAGGGGACACACTTTTCACCTCTTCGCTGTAATGGCTGTTTTGTCTCAGAAGCTAGTGAATGAAAGGGAAATGATGCATGAGCTGTGCTTCTGTGGAGGGGGAAAGGAGGTTTTCGTTGTCCTTGTCAACCTGGACCCGGGAAGCCTCGCTATCCTCCCTCTCTTTCTCGTCCTCCACCGACTGCAGCACCTTCTCTGCCAAGCTCATCGGCTCATCACCTTCCGCCGCCTCAATAAGGAAGGCTCAAGAAATTGACAGATGTCGAAATGGTTGAACCTGGGGCTGGGTCGGCTCTCCTGTCCTCTCCGTCGATGCCTGCTCCGACATTCTATCAAAACTTCGGCTGTACACGGCGAATAATTGAAGTGAAAAGAACCCGAGAAGAAGTTTCCCGAGGCGAGGACAAAAGGAGTAGTCCTTGGGATGCTGGGCAGAGCAGTGGGGGCATTGGACGCCTTCGCTGTCCCCGCCGCCTCCAGGATCCCTTATCACCATCCTTGGGCAGAGCTACTTCTCGTCCTCAATACTCAATTTTCATCAATGAGCCACTTTACTTCACGGCACACTGCAGCGAACATTCTAGAACAGCATTCTTTTGGCTGAGGAAATCGAGGGGAGCATAAAAAAATTTTGCGCATATGGTCTTGGGCTCGAGAGGTCAACTGCTTTCAATTTTGCAGAGAGGGATGTGATGAGCGTGTTTTGGCTAATACGGACTTTTGGCGGACCCACTCTTCCCGCTCTATGATTCACCATTTCAGACCAATGCTTTCCCGCTACTTTATAACCTCCAGACAGCATAAGAATAACCTAACGGATTGTAAGGGGCTGGTTATACTGACTCAAAGCAGGTTAAAGCAATATAATCTACCATCAGCGATAGTTAAGCATATTGATAAAATGTAATTTGGTGTTCAATACGACAAAAATTTTAGGTTCAAGTTGAAAGATTAAAATAAATTCCTTCGAAGGTTAAGTTTCGTGAGCAATAAAATGCGGAAAGACGAACGCAAAAATGGGGTGACTGCTTATTCTGGCCTTGGCCGATCGCGGCATGCTTATATGATTTGCATGCTAGGCTTCGCCACGAGGCCTTCGCGACCCTGCGCTCTGAAGATTGACTACCCTGCCATCCGCAGCAGGTTTAGACTAAGATTATTTGTTAGAAACAACCGAGATTTCATGCTCAATGCAGTAATAATACTGAAAAACGCTTTTCAAATCATAATTGCTTTGATTCATAAATCCATAATGAATATACGAGTAAATTATAGCATAGTTGGTACAACAATGGAACATCAATAAAGACGTGTAGCTCACATCATGTCTATGTCACATATGTACAACCGTCCCCAACAAATTACACAAAATCAACAAAAAGCTTAGCGAATAAATGATCGCAATTAAAACGATGCAAGCGATAAATGATTTCGTCAGATTATTAACACAATTTGCCGTTTTTCACAATCCAGCCACATCCACGACCTGCATACTTTCATTGGTTATTTAAAACGAAATTTCGAAAAAGAAATTTCGATGGATGGAAGACCTTTGCTTTGTGTCGTCAATTGCGGAGCTGGTGATTGAGCGCTGATCTGCAGAGCGGACAACTCTTCCGTCCTGTTTTTGAAACTTATTTATTTGATACGCTCTCAGAGATAAGAAAGAAAAGAGGTACATGATTGGATTGTCGGGCTGCTGGTGCGGAGATTGAGGATTGGGGTTGGATGGAAATTGAAGCGGCTCCTTCAGCAGCTTGACGAGGGCGTCCAGGCTGAGACGCGCCCGTGCCAAAGCGCACTTTCTCTTTCCATCCTCCAAATTTTATTCCCCTCTTCCCTTTAATTAAGCAGGTGTAGAAGAGAACGCGATAGTGGAGAGTGCAGAGAAGGCCTGAATCTCTGCCCTGCTCGCTCCAGTTCCCTCGGCTACCTTCAATTGCGCCTCACTTCTTTTGAAACAAGTGGGTTTATAACGAGCAGGAATATATAAAGACTAGCGACACAATCTGTGAGCAGTAGGTCTTGAAAGGAAAGTGTACAGAAGTGGTCGACGAAACGGAAGGCAGGCTTTTCTTGGGGCTTCAAGAGGCTGAGCACCGAGTGAGCCCAGTCTTCCATGCACCTTATCTTCTCCAGCTTCAACAAGACTTCCTTCTTGAATTAGTCAATGGATGCAATTCTGGTAACCTGAGGCTGCTGCATGCCATCCTGCAAGCGGCGAAGACAGCCCAGTGTTTCGTTGTAGTCCTCTTGTGAGAGGAGCACATACTCCGCATCACCCCACAGCGCTACCAGCATTTCGCCCGCTTTTCTGAAACATTGCTCAGTTGCTTCCCATCTTTGAACTCGGAGAATTCAATCGGAACTCACTTGTACTCGGAGAATACGATGGAGCTGCTGTGCTCCTGCGGATAGGAGTTGGAAGCCTCGCCACTCCACTCTCCCTCTTCACTCCCTACAAAGGGCTTGCATCTCAGCATTAGCTAGAAAGTTCGTGGACGCTGACGCGATTTGAAATGGAAGACGCGACTGTGGTCCTTCTGAAGGCCTCTGCTGAGAGTGAATGTGAGCATGGCCACCTCGGCAGGCCGGAATCGCCCCTCCCTTTCGCTCCAACTCACTGCCGAGACCAAGGCCAGCTTCTGTCCAGAGCAACGGAAGGCTCATAAGGACAGGGAGCGAGAAGAAAGGAATGAACGGCATTGAGAAGGAAGGCGCGAAGCTGAGCCTCGTCCTTGGCGCCGGAGTTCCAGTCGATGTGCAGGCGCAGAGCCTGCCGGTCGTGCCGACGCTGGCGCAACCACTGGCCCTCCTCACCCGCTCCGTAGTGCTCAACTCTCAGCACCTCTACTCAGATTGTCTAGAGGCGGAGGAAGCGGGACCAGCAGACGCTCACTGTCCTGTCCAACGGATCGGAGGGGGCTGGAGGGGCGATGGGAGGCTTTCTTGCTGCTGCTGCTACTGCCTTCTCCGCATAGCGCCATCGCATGCTTCCGTTTCCACCTTCCCAGTCCCTCGACCGATTTAGCAGCGTTCATGTGATAGAGGAGAAGAATGCACCGCTTGCTCTCGTCTTTTCGTTCCTGTGCTGCTTGCTCGCTGTCGTTGTAGCTGGCGGCACGACTTTTCCACTCTTCTTGCTCCTCCTTACTCATCGCCTAGAGGATGGCACATTTGCAGATGCAAAGCTCTTCCTGTGCCTGTGAAAAGAGCCAACCTTCCAGAGCTTGTTGCAGAGGTCAAATGCCTCAGTGTAGGACACAGGGCGGCCAAGCTCAGCTGCCATCCTCTCCCGACCCTCGTCTTGCACGAACATGGAGAAGCCATTCTTACGAAACCGAGACGCCGCCATGGTCCTCTATTCTTCGTACTGGTGAGGCAAGCATTGGAGAATTTTGTTTGGGCAGTTGGAATTTGCGCGTACAGGCGTTTATCAAAACATGTCACAGCACGCACAACCGCATTCATTGCGCTGCTTTCAAAAAACATTAATTTTACAAGCATATTATTTTTCTTACGTCAGCCAAAATTGAATCTGAAACTAAACGTTGAAACAAAATATAAGCTTCAAAATATGCTATGAAATAATATTTTTAAATTTGTTTCTTTTCAATTTTTCATCTTAGCGATGAAGCGATTCATTTCGATGCTGATAACACTCTAATGTCCATATCGACAGGTTGAAATGAAAAATCAAGTACCATTTTCTGCAAATCTGTGAGATAAGCTAAAATGAGCTTTTTGCTTTTGCGCCAGTTTCCTTTGTTTCTCTTATCCAATACTTTTGCAAAAGATCGGCACTGGTGTCTTCTTTTTCCGCAGCTGTCTTCATCTTTAACCAGCCAGTCGCTTTTTTGCGCGGCCGAAGGCCGCCTGCCGCGGAGGGCAGGGCAGCCAGAGCTCCGGAGGCCGGAGGGCATGGGTGCGGAGGCCCCGAAGCGTAGCCTAGCATGCGAAGCATGCTAGGCGAAGCGGAGGGGCCGTAGCACCCGTGCCCGGAGGCCGGAGGAGCTCTGGCGCCCTGCCCGAAGCGGCGGGCGGCCAAGGCCAGCTTAAGCAGTTACCCCATTTTTGTGTCCGTCTGTCCACATACATATATTATTATATAGTGGGTTATACTAACCCAAAAAGTATCTCTTATCTATATTTTACCTGCAATTGAAGTAGGGGAAATTTTTTATTCAGCTTAATTTGAATTCTACTTGCAACTGAAGTGGATGAAATTTTTTCTTAGCAAATAAATAAGTTTTATACCTTAGATTGTGAACTTTGTGCACTGTAAAAATTATCGTCAGTCCAATGTAAAACTGGATTAATTAATGATAAGCGAGCACCTTACTTTAATGGCAATTGATTTGGTCAAAATGTAGTTGGCTCCCAAATTTCGCAGAGTTTACCCATTAGTTGAGTTATAGTTTTTTTTTTAAATTTCAAGTCCCAAATTTTGTCTATTTCTTGAAAACTATCATGTGTACACTAATTTAGACCAAGGCATATTTTTATAATCAATTGCAATTAATTGCAATGGAGATAAGTAGCAGAGTCAGTTAAAAAAGTGTTTGCAATATATATTTTAAAAAAAATATTTATACATTTTACTTTTTTTGGGAGCTCAGATTTTAAATACATATTAGAAATTTGGCCAGGTGCTCTCTTATCATTAATTAATCCAGTTTTACATTGGACTGACGATAATTTTTACAGTGCACAAAGTTCACAATCTAAGGTATAAAACTTATTTATTTGCTAAGAAAAAATTTCATCCACTTCAGTTGCAAGTAGAATTCAAATTAAGCTGAATAAAAAATTTCCCCTACTTCAATTGCAGGTAAAATATAGATAAGAGATACTTTTTGGGTTAGTATAACCCACTATATAATAATTTCATCCACTTCATACAGGGGCAAGGCCCCTATGCATGGAGACAAATATGGGGTTGGTGATCAGCTGCTTGTTCACCACGGCCTGCTGGAAGCCCATGAAAATCAGCTAGAAGCAAATGGGCACCTGTACCATAATCTATATATGGTGCTACTTCTGAGACCAACAATCTTTTAGAATGACGCAAGACGAAGTTGATGATGAGATGCTTGTTCACCACAACCTGGTTTGGAGGATATGGCCACCATCATCGTAAGTTACATCCAAAATTACCTATATGGTGCTGTGTATAAGCCAAAAACATTTTGCAAAGCCTCTGCAGAAAGCATGAATGAGGAAGAGAGGCCAAACAGCCAAAATTGCCACCCCTGCCCTTCTCCACCCTCCTCTCACTCCTTCTGCCCTTCGGCAGCCCCAATATCCCGCCCATCTCCAACCTGCTCTTTGTGACAACTGCCTTTTCGCAAGGTCGAAATTTCAGAGCCATAACCACCCCCTGACCGAATTCCTTGATGCACAGTGTTGTTATAGCATAAGTACATTGTGTTTAAGCATAATACAAAGTAAAAACAGCATGGGACACTCATGGAAGCTTCTGGGGGGCTGGAATCATGGGTGCTGGCTGTCCCATGGAACTGTGACATCTGCCTTTTCGCAAGGTCAAAATTTCAGAGCCAGAACCACCCCCTGACCGAATTCCTTGATGCACAGTGTTGTTATAGCATAAGTACATTGTGTTTAAGCATAATACAAAGTAAAAACATCATGGGACAGTCAAGGAAGCTTCTGGGGGGCTGGAATCATGGGTGCCGGCTGTCCCATGGAACTGTGACAACTGCGTTTTCGCCAGGTCGAAATCTCAGAGCCAGAACCACCCCCTGACCGAATTCCTTGATGCATGAGGGTATATGGGCTCTGGACCCTGCTGTGCTGGACCCTGCTGGTATATGGCATGAGGGTATATGGGCAGAAGGAGTGAGAGCAGGTTGGAGAAGGGTGGGATATTGGGGCTGCCGATGGGAAATCTGGTGGAGAAGGCTGATCGATGTCCTCATTTCCTCTAAATTCTCCACAAAATTCCCTTTCGAATGGCGTTGGAATCATGCAAAAAGCTTTACTAGAACTCGAGTTATGACCTTTTGTTGATTCCTGTGGGCCTGGGACAATTTTGATTCGCCCCGACATTATATCGGGTCGACATAATGATGACCCGACATAATGACGACCCGACATAATGACGACCCGACATAATGTCGGGTCGACATAATGTCGACCCGACATAATGTCGGGGCAGATCAAAATTGACCCAGGCCCACAGGAATCAACAAAAAGTCATAACTCGAGTTCTAGTAAAGCTTTTTGCATGATTCCAACGCCATTCGAAAGGGAATTTTGTGGAGAATTTAGAAGAAATGAGGACATCGAATAGCCTTCTCCACCAGATTTCCCATCGGCAGCCCCAATATCCCGCCCTTTTCCAACCTACTCTCACTCCTTCTGCCTATCGGCAGCCCCAATATCCCGCCCATCTCCAACCTGCTCTTTGTGACAACTGCCTTTTCGCAAGGTCGAAATTTCAGAGCCAGAACCACCCCCTGACCGAATTCCTTGATGCACAGTGTTGTTATAGCATAAGTACATTGTGTTTAAACATAATACAAAGTAAAAACAGCATGGGACACTCATGGAAGCTTCTGGGGGGCTGGAATCATGGGTGCCGGCTGTCCCATGGAACTGTGACATCTGCCTTTTCGCAAGGTCGAAATTTCAGAGCCAGAACCACCCCCTGACCAAATTCCTTGATGCACAGTGTTGTTATAGCATAAGTACATTGTGTTTAAGCATAATACAAAGTAAAAACAGCATGGGACAGTCAAGGAAGCTTCTGGGGGGCTGGAATCATGGGTGCCGGCTGTCCCATGGAACTGTGACAACTGCGTTTTCGCCAGGTCGAAATTTCTGAGCCAGAACCACCCCCTGACCGAATTCCTTGATGCACAGTGTTGTTATAGCATAAGTACATTGTGTTTAAGCATAATACAAAGTAAAAACAGCATGGGACAGTCAAGGAAGCTTCTGGGGGGCTGGAATCATGGGTGCCAGCTGTCCCATGGAACTGTGACAACTGCGTTTTCGCCAGGTCGAAATCTCAGAGCCAGAACCACCCCCTGACCGAATTCCTTGATGCATGAGGGTATATGGGCTCTGGACCCTGCTGTGCTGGACCCAGCTGGTATATGGCATGAGGGTATATGGGCAGAAGGAGTGAGAGCAGGTTGGAGAAGGGCGGGATATTGGGGCTGCCGATGGGAAATCTGGTGGAGAAGGCTGATCGATGTCCTCATTTCCTCTAAATTCTCCACAAAATTCCCTTTCAAATGGCATTGGAATCATGCAAAAAGCTTTACTAGAACTCGAGTTATGACCTTTTGTTGATTCCTGCAGGCCTGGGACAATTTTGATCCGCCCCGACATTATGTCGGGTCGACATAATGACGACCCGACATAATGACGACCCGACATAATGACGACCCGACATAATGTTGGGTCGACATAATGTCGACCCGACATAATGTCAGGGCGGATCAAAATTGACCCAGGCCCACAGGAATCAACAAAAAGTCATAACTCGAGTTCTAGTAAAGCTTTTTGCATGATTCCAACGCCATTCGAAAGGGAATTTTGTGGAGAATTTAGATGGGGTGAGGACATCAATCAGCAACTGCCACAGTACTTCACCAGCCTTCTCCACCAGCAATTTGGATTCAAAAACGAAACTGCCACAGTACTTCAGCAGCCTTCTCCACCAGCAATTTTGATTCAAAAACGCAACTGCCACAGTACTCCAGCAGCCTTCTCCACCAGCAATTGGCCATCTGTCCTAATGGGTAAACCTTATCCAACTGCACCGGGCATTCTGTCCACAGCTCTTCTCAATTCTACACAAAATTCCCTTTCGAATGGCGTTTGAATCATGCAAAAAGCTTTAGTAGAACTCGAGTTATGACCTTTTGTTGTTTTCTGTGGGCCTGGGACAATTTTGATTTGACCCGACATATTGACAACCCAACATAATGACGACCCGACATAATGACGACCCGACATAATGACGACCTGACATAATGACGACCTGACATAATGATGACCCGACATAATGACGACCCGACATAATGTCGGGTCGACATAATGTCGGGTCATCATTATGTCGGGTTGAATCAAAATTGTCCCAGGCCCACAGAAAACAACAAAAGGTCATAACTCGAGTTCTACTAAAGCTTTTTGCATGATTCAAACGCCATTCGAAAGGGAATTTTGAGCAGAGTTTTGAGGGATTGAGGACAGAACGTTGGCGGCTAAAGTTGTAAATGAGAACAGATGGGGTGAGTACATCAATCAGCCTTCTCTACCAGCATTCAGCTTTCTCCACCTGTACTTGGTCTGATGTCCTCATCGATCAGCCTGTTCTACCAGCATTCAGCCTTCTCCATCTGGACTTGGTCTTCTCTCCACATCGATCAGCCTTCTCTACCAGCTGCAGTCTTCTCCACATGTTCTTGGTCTTCTCTCCTCATCGATCAGCCTTCTCTACCAGCATTCAGCTTTCTCCACCTGTACTTGGCCTTCTGTCCTCATCGATCAGCCTTCTCTACCAGCATTCAGCCTTCTCCATCTGGACTTGGTCTTCTCTCCACATCGATCAGCCTTCTCTACCAGCTGTCTGACTACACCTACACTTGACCTTCTGCCCTCATTGATCAGCCGTCTCTACAAGCTGTCAGCTTTCTCCACCTGTAAACCACCATGCCAAAGTTGATGCAAAATATTGCAAATTAAAAAATATTTATGGAATATGGCCATAATTTTTGCACTACCATGCCAAAGTTGATGCAAAATAAGGCAAAATAAAAAATATTTTATGGAATAAGGCCTTTAAAAAATCACCCTAAAATCGGTTTATAAAATCAAGTTGAAAATATGACAGAATATGACTCTTAGGCAATAAATTAAAATGAAAATACAAATTTCTGAAAAATATAGAATAAATAGGAATAAAAATATGGCCAAATTATAAAATAGAAATACAGTACATTTTATAATTTTATATTTTCACAAAATATAAAATTACAAAATCAGAAACACTGTTCTGGGCAAACCTTACGATCTGTCTTAAAAATTAAATGCTCACATGACACCGAAGTTTTAGAACTTTAGAACCCTAGGTTTATTATCTCCCAATTGATTGAATTTTGAAGCAAAATCAAAAAATGGAGCAAATGAAATAATAGAAAGAGAAAAATGGAGGAAGAACTTCAAATGAACTGAGGGGGTGGAGAGTGTTGAGTGCAATGAGGAGAAGCGTTAGCCGACTCTCCGTCAGCTGCAGATAGATTACTTGTGCCCAGCCGCGCATCAACCTTAGGCTTCGGACAAGCTCATTTGTCCAACCGCCCAAAAACCCAGTCGCCTTGAAATACGGAATCTTTGGCTACGAAAAGTTGCATGTGGTGGGAGAAGAACGCGCTCAAGAGCAAGCAGGAGAAAAAGGATGACGAGGAAGGGTAGAAATGGCTTGGGGATGTGGGCGGAGGTGGAAAGCAGGTATGAAGGGGCCAGTTTGTGGCTATCGTAGAACAAGACCAAGTTTCTTTCACCCAATGGCCCGATGAAACCAGGCAGCATGTGACGCCGATCCCAATTGGCGCCATACCTCAACCACCCATAATGTATCACTATATTTTTGTGCGAAAAATGAAGCATGCCAGGGCAAACTGAGATCCATCATCCCTTTGTCGATCAATTCCAGGACACCCCCAGGGCCGAAAGCTTCGCTTATGGAAAAAAACTGAATGGATTTTGTCGGCCAGAAGACCTTCAATCAAATATATCTTTTAAAGAACTGAAAAGGGAAATAGCTTAACCGAAGCCAAGGCCAGGCATTTGCGGAGAACAGCCACTTCTATAGGGCATTTTTTAGACGGATAAATTGTTTCGAATGTGCAGTTTGGGATTTGAAAGGACTGCATGATTTTTTGTGGTACTGGTATCCTTAGGATGTCATCTTGAGTCATTTCTGCTGTCTTCTTTTAAAAAGCGATAAAAGCAAACTGAATGCTGCACAACATTTCATCTTTGTTTGATTTCAGAGCGTAAGCTGATACAAAGGCTTTTTAACAGTCATGAAAGGCTTTCATTTGCTAATTGGGCTGGCGCGAGCGAGCGTTAGCGAAGTGTCAGCGCCCAGCCCCTCTTTTCGACCCAGGTGTATGTTTTGAGGGTTATTGCTAAATCTTAATTTTGATAAGGCTCTAGCGCCGCACAGGAAGCTTCAATTTTTCTGATTCTTTTTGCATTGGAAAGAGCAACATCGAATTGACTATAGTTTCGTTTTTGACTTTTGCATGAAACCATTTATTTTACCACGAAAAATGCAAAAAACCATTTGTCCGAACTCCTTCTTCTTCTTCTTCTCCGCATCTATTCAATGGACGATAGTAGGTATTCATTTCTTCCCCCCCACCCCCCTTTCCCGGTTATCTGGGCCTCAAGTATTTATTCAATGTTAGCTCTTAGTTACACAATAAAGGCATGTAGACCAGTGGTGTAGTGGTGTAAGCGATTGTGTATAGGGTGAAACTCGATGGATCGATTCCTTCTCTAACTTAATTTTTTTTTGTTTCTTTGAAGTTGAGAAAACAACTTGTACCATCGATAGGCCCCAACAAAAGCTATTTTCTCCAAAAAATCGACTGCCCAGAGTCTAAGTCAAGAAAATTTGTGTAAAATAAGATGTGCCAATAATTTTGCATTTTTTTTTCATTTTTGAATATTTTCTTTTTGTCATATTTTTTAAACAAGTTTTTTTTACATTTTTTTGTATCGAATAAAATTTTAAATAAATATATAATCAACAATATAAAATTTATATTTATACATTTTATCCTATATTAAAAGTGGAAGAAATATCTGGTACCATCGGCAGGCCAAATGTGGGGCTCTTTTCTCCAAAATTTGCAATTGCCTCGAGAAAAAAGTCAAGGAAATACATTTCTTACTAGTGGAATCTGCTGCGTCATCTGCATTTTGTTTTTGAGCGCGCATGGAAAGAGACACTGAACTGCGCGCCAAAAACAAAATGCAAGTGTCCAAGCAGCAGATTCCACTAGTAAGAAATGTATTTCCTTGACTTTTTTCTCGAGGCAATTGCAAATTTTGGAGAAAAGAGCCCCACATTTGGCCTGCCGATGGTACCAGATATATATTTCTGACGGGTCATCTTTTGTTCCGAAAGAATCGTCATCTTTGGAATCAGCAAACCGATGTCAACCAGAATTACTCAATACTTCTGTGTAAATGTTTTTGTTCAGTTGATTCATGATATCCATTTGTTTCGCATCTTACATCCAGAAGATGCCAGCAAGGACAAATGGGTGGTAGAAAAGAGGTTGTCAGCGTCTGGGCGAGGCAAATGTTAGCCTGGCAAAAAAGCGAAGCACTCGCGGTGCAGCAGGAGTCGGTGCGAAGCGACGCTTTGTTAGGCACAAGCTGAGCCTGGCCAGACAGCTGTTGTAAACGGGAGGGAGAGAAGGAACCTTCATCCACCCCCTCCCGCCCACAGCATTTCAGCGCCACAAATCTTCCTTCCCTCTGTCGCCTCTGGCCCTTCCACTCCCCCTTTCCCGCCTTCTCGTCATCGCCTCCTCCCCTCTCCTCCATTGCAGCTCCCACACCTGCGCCCTAGGCCATCCGAAGCCTCCTCTCCTAGCCCTCTCCCTCTTCTCTCTTTTTCATCCAAGGAGCCTAGAGCAGCTTCCTCTCTTCTCTGCTGACAAGAGGCGGATGGCGATGGCGCGACCGCTCATCTACACCGAGGCAACGGAGGCTGGCGGGGCGGACGTCCCCGACTCCGTCTCCGTCTGGGATGGCGGCCTCCTCAGCCTCGGCGGCTACCAGCCCGCCTGCCGCGGCGACGCCCTCCCCTACACACCGCCCAACTCCGGCTCCCTCCTCAACCTCGCCCGCAGTCGCACCGCCTCCCTCTCACCCGCACCCCATGGACCTCTCTCACCCGCACCCCCTGCACTGCCCCGCCGCTCCCCTCTCGCCTCGCCCAGCGTCCGATTCGCCAATCAGACGGTGGGCTTTTGAAAGCAGGGAGTGGGGGAGAATGGAAGAGCATGAAGGAGGATTGAGGAGGGAAGCTTGGGTGGGAGTGCGGCGGCGGACGATTGGCTAGAGGGCCAGCTGGCCAAACTGCGAGATGTGAAGGCAGTGGAGACGAGGCGGCCTCAGGAAGCGCTGGAGTCGGGGGGCTATCGACGGACGCCTGTGGATACGGGGTCGACGAAGGTGGACGAGGAGGGTGACGTGCTGGACCGCTGGATGGCAGCCAAAGGCCCGCGCTACCCATCTGCCTACTACGAACCAGCCTCCACAAACAGCTACTCACCGGTTTCTCATCTGAAGAGGTGCTGGAAATTGCGTGATGAAAAGTGAGTTGTGAGGTGTCGGAAGGTGGTGTGCGGCCGGATACAGTGAGTGAGTGGAACGGAGGTTTGCTAAGCCTGGGCGGCTATCGACCAGCTCATTCGCCCGACGCTCTGCCCTACACACCGCCTCCCACGCCCAGGCACCTTATCTAGATATTTCAATAGAAAAATAGCCAAGATGAAAAATGTAGCTTCATGTTTTCAAAACTTCGAATATACTTGTTCAAATGCCTGAAAACGCCTAAAAATTTTTAAGCTATTGATATTAGATTATCGGAACTGATCCCAAGCGCCTTTATTCTGTAATTCTAGCAGTGACCCACTACACATTTTTTCTTCTTCCCTATGCACAGTGCACTTACGATAGAGATGACTGCCAGTGGATTTAGACACATACTGCTTAGTTCTTCCGATTCATCAGGACGTTCCTATTATGGGTAAAAACTAATACGTGCAGGAACATTTGATTCTGATATCGCACCGAAGCAAAGCAGCAGTTCCGCTCAAATGCACCAGTCTATCACAATCCAGTTTCTTACATGCATCGTAGGCCAACTTTCATAAGTTCACAACTCGTCTCGAGTTGCCCCTATATCGCGAGCATCACGAATAAGGGAAAGGAACATATGGCAAGCAGACAGGCGAGATCTTAGACGAGTCTCTGGAGCTCTCCGGTAGCTTGCATGGCGAAGGCGAGGCTGATGCCCCCCGCGAACATGGCCGGCACAGCCAAGAAGGAGGCCATGAACAGCATTCCTGCCCCACTCAGACCATGTCCACTCAATCAACACCTCACTCACCCTCCTCTCCTCCTCTTCCACAGCTCACCTCGTGCAGCCACCGCCGAGACGAGCGCCGAACGTCAACAGCGCCCCTCCCACCACGGCGTAGTAGATCGGGACTCCGGCCACCAGACCGCCTGTGCGCGACAGCTGGCTGGACAGCAGACCACCGAGGATACCGCCAAAGACGTAGAACACCTTCAAGCCAATGCCTGGAACTAGGCTGGACTGCAGAGGGACTAGAATACCTGCCACCAGTTGGAGAGGCCGCAGCGGCGTGAGGCCATGAAGGGGAAGGCGTTGCGGAGCCTCTGTGTAGGGAAGGCCTGGGCCACGATGGTGGCGTAGGCGGAGCTGCCGCCTAGCGTATCTTCACACGCCAACACTATCACCACTTGCAGCAGGCCGATTATTGTTCCTACACTTCCAAATCCCACACTCCACATGCCCTTCCGATGGATAGAGGATGGAGGGACCACAGATGGCGGGCGGCCAGGCGACGAACTGGAATATGGTATCCTGGCATCGAAGACAGGGGCGACGCCAGCTGAGGTTGGCCTCCAGGCCATGTGCGTAGTCCTCCTCCCAGGGAATGAAGACCTCCATAAGGATGACTGCCAGGTACATCAGCGCCCCCAGGCCAGTGGTCAGCAGGCCGTAGTGCACGCGAGCCAGCGGCCCTGCCTTGCCAGCACTGACAAGCTCTTTGCTCTTGGAATGGAAGGACTTGGAGTGCATAGGAACTTGCTGGCAGGCAGCAGGCACTTGTCCTCTGGGAAGATGCGGACTATGAGGCGATCGTGCAGCAGGCCGTAGATCAGAGTCCCCAGCAATGCGCCCAACAGAGTGAATACTGCCAATGAAGCCAGCTAAGTCTTTGAAAGCTTCATGGAGGGGTAAAAGGCACTGGCGTTGTTGGCCCAGGCCCCCGTCTGCGGCAGCACCATCCCTGGACACTGAAAGCAGACGCCTGTTGAGGCAGTCGCTGATTGGATGAAAGAAGGGTGAAAAGGGACAGCTCCAGACAGAGTCATGCCGAGACCGAGCAGAAAGGCGCCCAATAGCACACCGAAGGCGTTGCGGTGCCGCACTGTGCTGTCGAAGTCTTCGTAGGCCGCCTGCAAGGACGCGGACTGGGAGAATGACTTCTTCCACTGCTCCTTTATTACCTCCCACTTCTTCCGGATCCATTGTACGGGCAGGAAACTGAGCAGTCCGAATACGATGGCGCCTGTGCATAATGCATTGTTAGAGGGGACAAGGAAGCGAAAGAGAGGTTCTACTGGCGCCCATGGCGGCGAGGAACATTTTGAGCATGATCCATCGCTTGAAGACCATCTGCTCGCGAATGGACTGCGGCTCAAAAACTGCACAGGGCAGCAGATGAGCAGGCTTTCAAGCTGGGCGGCTGAAGGAATGCGCAACCTCGGCCCTTCTCCATTGCGAAGCCGAAGATTATGCCGGCCAGGGTACAGAAGAAGAGGACGCAGATGGTGGAGGCCACGCCGCGGGGCTCCATCCCCACACCCTATGCCTACTTCCTACTTAGGACTACGCTAAGAATCCGTTTTTGAATATCCCACCTTATTCCAACTGCCGAGCTAAATTATAAAAAAAGCAAAAATGTAGAAAGAAATAAACTTCCGGGTGAAGGTGGATAATGTGGAGGAGGTCAGGTGGGCGGGGTTGGTAGGAGGCGGGTGAACTTGTCAGACAGGTTGCAGGAGCCCATTTTGAGGCAATAATGTGGCTCCTATGAGGTGAGAGTATGTACGAAGACAGACATGCTGGTAGCAACTGGCTTCCTTTTTCCGGCTCTCAAGGTTGCCGTTGACAACGTACAGCTCTAACAGCTTTTTAAAACATCGCAATTAAGATTCCATTGAAAAAATTGTTCCCACCATGTCCTTTCATTTTTCATGCTTTTAGAGCTGTGGAAATCTCCGATATACTGGGAAACTAATTGGACATCAAAATACAAAAGCTTGGAGAAAATGGCGCAAAATGAATTATTGGGCTGGCGCGAGGGAGCAAAGCGAACCGTCAGCGCCAGCCCAATATTTGGGGGTTATTGCTAGATCTCAATTTTGATAAGGCTCTAGCTCCTCACAGGAAGCTTCAATCTTTCTGATTCTTTTTGCATTGGAAAGAGCAGCGTCGAATTAACCAGAACTCGCGAAAAATCGCCAAAAAGTATCAGAATGCTGAAGAAAATCATTCAAAACCATTTGTCCGAACTCCTTCTTCTCCTTCTTCTTCTTCTCCTTCTTCTTCTTCTTCTCCGCATCTATTCAATGGACGATAGATTCATTTCTTCCCCACACCCACATTCCCCGAGTCCCTTGGCCTCATGTATTTATTCATAGCTCTTCAGTTAAACTAAGGAGTCACATGCACCAGTGGTGTAGTGGTTTAAGCGATTGGGTTGATGGATGAAACTGGTAGGTTCGAATCCATCTCAGGCATATTTATTTTTGTGTATTTAAAGTTGAGAAAACAACTGGTACCATCGCCAGGCCAAATGTAAAGCTCTTTTCTCCCAACAAGGTGTTCTCGGCTGTTGCCAAGATGCGCGGCCTCACCTCAAGACACCACCTAGATGAAAATTCATGGCAAAATTCAACCGATCTCAATAAAAAACCATGAATTATACATGTTCAAATTTTTGAAACATCAATATTTTTGGTTTTTGACCATAAATAGAGCAATACTAAAAATTTAAAATATTTCTATTACCAGCTTCAAGACATTACTATTTCGGATGTACATTCCACAAATCAGCTAATTTCATTGAAAAACCATAGACTTATGCATGTTCAAATTTTCAAAACATCAAGATTTTGGGTTTTTGACAATAAATCGATAAATAACAAATATTTCAAAAATTCCTTTTGCCAGCTTCAAGATATTACTTTGCTGGAAGTACCTGCAAAAATTCAGCAAATTTCATTGAAAAACCAGTGATTTATGATTTTTCGTATTTTGAAACATCAAAAAATTGAGTTTTGGGCGAAATTCAAAAAATTACGCCAAGCGCCAAAAATGGTCCCGAGGCACCGCCTAGGCGGACCTTCATGCAAAAAATCAACCAATTTCGTTGAAAAACCGAGGAGTACGGGCCTCGGACACACATATATATATATATATATATGCGGAAAGACGGACGCAAAAATGAGGTAACTGGTTAAGCTGGCCTTGGCCGCCCGCCGCTTCGGGCAGGGCGCCAGAGCTCCTCCGGCCTCCGGGCACGGGTGCTACGGCCCCTACGCTTCACCTAGCATGCTTCGCATGCTAGGCTACGCTCCGGGGCCTCCGCACCCATGCCCTCCGGCCTCCGGAGCTCTGACTGCCCTGCCCTCCGCGGCAGGCGGCCGTCGGCCGCGCAAAAATCGAGTGCACTAAGCATAAGTTAAGAAAATTTCGCAAAATTTTTTTTTGTTTGACAGCAAATTTGCATTGTATTATTCATTTTCAAATATTTTCTTTTCATTACATTTCTTACAGGTTTTTTTTATATATCGAATAAAGTTTTGACTAAATATATAACCAAAAATATAAAATTTGTATTTATACATTTTATGCTATATTAAAAGTGGAAGAAATATCTGATACCATCGGCAGGCCAAATGTGGGACTCTTTTCTCCAAAATTTGCAGTTGCCTGGAGTAAAAAGTCAAGGAAATACATTTTCTACTAGTGGAATCTGCTGCGCCATCTGCATTTTGTTTTGGGCGCGCATGGAAAGAGACACTGAACTGCGCGCCAAAAACAAAATGCAACTGTCCAAGCAGCTGATTCCACTAGTAGAAAATGTATTTCCTTGACTTTTTACTCCAGGCAACTGCAAATTTTGGAGAAAAGAGTCCCACATTTGGCCTGCCGATGGTATCAGATATGCATACTTTCGTCTTAAAAACACTTTTCAAATTTTGCGCAACGTATTTTACATTTGAATAATACTCTCGAATTAACCACTTAACCACTTAGTAATGTGAGCAACGCGATTTGCATAAAAGAATTATTGATGTTAGGCTATTCAACGCATTATTCAACAAATTTTTTAAGAATATGCACAACAAATTATGATTTGGCACAAGACAAATTTACCTATGAAAAGCGTTTTACATTCAAGTAAACTGGTCCATACAATTAGCGTCATCTATCAACTATAAAGCTTGTACACAATTTTCACGCATCTTATAAAATCCTCGCACCTCGTTGGGAAAAAAATTTAATCAACACTGTAAATAGAGATAGTAAATTTGAACGCGCGGCAATTCGTGGTGAGAGCCGGAGTGGCGGCCTGTGCTGGTCTGGGAATGGCTGGGGAGGCAGACGCAGCCCCCCTGGAGTGCCAACACTAGGCACACACGCACACCCAGGCAGAGAACAGACGCCATACTCCTCATTCCACTTCCTCTTCTCCCATCACTCCGTCCCCGTTCAAAGGCACAGCCCGCCCATGTCCTACGGCTTCAAGGTCTACGTGGGCGGCCTGCCCAACGATGCTCAGGCCTCCGAGGTTCTTCCATCACTTCACTTTGGCTCTTTTCAACAAGTGAGAGGGGATTGTAGCTGGAGGATGCGTTCAGTCGCTACGGGCGTCTGATCAAGGTCTGGGTGGCGCGGCGTCCGCCCGGCTTTGCCTTCATCGAGTTCGAGGACGACCGCGACGCCGAGGACGCCGTCAAGGCCATCGATGGCACGTACGTCTTTCTTTCTTCCACACTCCCTTTCCTACCTACTAGCACCGCCTAGATGGCCGAGTGGTCAATAGCGCCCACATCACAGCCTCTTAGGCCTTCCTTCCCTTAGCCTTGGATGGTGTCGAGATGGGCACAGAGCGTTAGGGCGAGTATCCCGCTTGGTAGCTGTGCTCCCTTCTCTGAGTCAAGCTGCCTCATAGCTACTGCCTACAATACTTATTTTTTAGCGTTTTTTGAAATATGAGTCTGTATGTTTTGAGACGGGTGTGCGGAGCTCGAGTGAAGTGTGAGATGTCGCACGGACGGCGACGCAACGACCGCGGCGGCGGCGGTGGCGGGGGAGGGCGAGGCGGACGGCGGTGAGCTCTTCCTCCGCCCTTCTCTTCCTTCCCTGGCAGACGACCTCTGCCCCCTCCCTCAATGGCCCTCATTGACCTCCTTCCCAGCCCCCCGATTGGTGCTATGGCCATGGAGAGAGCTGTGGTGGGAATTGTAGAGCACTCGCCAACTCTTCCGTCAATCAAAATGCGTCACCCTTAGAGCGTCTCTCTACTTCAGCCTTCAGCCTGCAGCACATCTCAGCTCTCTTCCTGCCTCCTCCTCACCACCCCCTCCTTCTCCTTGACCTTCCCCCTTCACTTCATCACCACCATCACCACCACCCTCCATCTCTCCACACCAACACTCTCCCGCTCTCTTCAGCCGCCTCTTAGACTCCCTCTACCCATCGCGGTAAGGGCCAATTCAAAGACAGCTCCCTCAAAGCTCCGCCAGCGCCCCATTTTATCTCCTCCTCCTCCACCCTCTTCCAATCTCTCCTGCTCAAACTCAGTGAGGACTTCAGGTCTCCGCCCTACCGCGGAGGAGGAGGAGGAGGACGCAGCCGCTCCCCACGACGTCGCAGCCGCAGTCGCTCTCGCAGCCCGTATCCATCCTTCCAACTTCCTCCATCTTTCTTTTCATTTCAACAACCCTCACGTCATTTCCGGCCCCACCCTTCGGCCTTGTAGGATTAGGACTCTTTTTCTATCTAAAAATAGCCTAAAGCTAATCTGCTGAAAAGGGGGACTAGGTGCGTGACAGGGAAATGAAGAAGGGAGGAGCAATGAGAAGGGCGTGGTTGCAGGCGACGCAGCCCGGTGTACGGATCACCGCGCCGCTCTGTCAGCCGCTCGCCGCGTCGGTGAGCTTTCCTCTTTCTCTCATTCCGCCTTTCCTCTTCCAACTACAACTAACAGCAAAGAAGGTGAAATGTATTGCAGATCTCGCTCTCGCAGCCGCTCTCGCTCCCGCTAAGAAAAAGGGAATCGCCTGGCCCATGCTATTTTACTCTCTTCTCTACTGTCCTAGGCTACTCTACCCAAGCTTTTTCCTTTTTATGTTTTACAAGCAGTCTGCTGCTACGGTTTCGGCAACCGCAGTAGTTTCATCCTATTTCGTTGCATCATACATCCATTACTTTTGCTACCTTCATCAAAGCATTCGTTGTCGTCTTGTGCTGTCCTGTTTATGTCCGTGCGACGTTTCGAGGCAATCTTTTCCCTTTCCATCTCCTACCATACAAGGCAGCACAAAAATCTCTATGCAACTGCAAAAAAATCCAAAACATAAAAAGAAATGTGAAATATCTGGTATCATCACCAAAATTTGTCCCAAAATTTTCTACCTTTATTTTTTCCAAAATGTTTTCCCATGAGCATGTTGCCAAAAATACTAGAAATGGGTTCTTTTCTTTGCCAGCTGAAAACTCCAATCGTTTGAAAGAAAGTCATTTTGAATTGGAAATCATGAAAATGACGAGAAAAAAGAATATCTTCAGAAGTTACAGAACGCATGAGAAAAACTGCTTATTCTCCACACTTGTTATTAAGCGAAAATGTTGATGACAGGAATTAAACCTTCAATCCATGAAAGCCATGCCACTACACAACAGAGGCGTATATTTACCCTGTGACATAGAGTTCGCTCAGCTCGCGCCAATGGCTTCAATCAAGAATTTAAATTGCAGTTTTATGATGAAAATTTGATAATGAAACGTCCATATCAGAGGGAAATGAATTTTTATTATGTATTGTTAGCTGATAACTCCTT
>JASANA010004600.1:0-12729 GCA_030248095.1 Ptycholaimellus sp. GST1_10
GATAAGATGCTAAACCAATGTTTTGAATCTGTGCAGTTTTCAGCAGGTACACACTTATACGAACTTTTAATGATGAATTAACTTGGGATAAGACATATAATGAATTAACGTGTGATAAGATAAGGATGAATGTAAATTAAACATCTAAATATTTTGCACATAAGCTGAATATTGCAGGAATGCAAGCTAAATATTGCATTAAATAAATGCGTGCGTTGAAGGAAGCTGAATTGATAAGAGCAAAAACCTGCCAAATAGTGAAATAGCTAAAAAATTAAACTCTCAGTTTGTAATTATTAAAATAAATAAATTATTTAATAGAACATAGAAAATATGAATATGCATAAAAAACCCAAAATACATAAAATTAAACTGGTACGCAATAAAGAAAAAAGCAAACAATAAATAAATGGTTATGCAACACAAGATGGTTAAAGTATATGAATCGAAGAAAAAGGTAAATAAAAAAAAACTTTTAGATAACCTATGGTATTTCTAATTTACGTAAAATGCATTTAAATGATAAATTATATGCAACATAACGTAAAAATACCATTTTGTATAAAAGATTTAGAATTTAGAAGAAGACCACGAAGAAAACATTCAAATTAGTTAAAACAGAAAATAGCAAAATATAACCAGTAGAGAAAGAAAAGAAGTTTAAGCAAATAGGGCAAATATAAATATATGAATTTAAAACAGAATTCGAGTTTATTACACTAACCAATAAACGAAATTTATGATGTGCGCCGCAGGCCTCTCCCAACCTAGAAAATTTGGAATATTTGGAAAATTTGGACCTTTTTTTAGTGGCTTTAATAAAATGACAATTTATCCATGCCAGTTAAATCCTTTAAGCTGCAAATTTCTACACGTTCAAAGCTAGATTGGGCCTACTTTGTTTGAAAAATCAGCTCTCTAGCTGCAAGTGGGGTGGAGAAATTAATTTTCAAATTTAGGTGTATGTGTGAAAATCAGCGATACGAAGGAGGAAGGAAGAGTGGAGGGGCTGGTGGAGAACGTCGGCAAGACGCCGACGCGCAACCCGTTTCCTAACACCCACCCCACTCCCCCATCGCTTTCTCTGCCCTCCTCTCACTGTCTTTATCAACTTCTACGTGGTAAAACCCAAGCCTCGTGGAGGAGGACAGTCGATGGAAATGTTGCAAAGCGATGCTGTAATTTGCACAGCTTTATGGTAGCAGAGAGTGGTTGCTTGGATGAATCGCCCTGCCCCGACAGTTGACATCCCTGCCACCAACCTCTGCGCCCTGGACCAGCACGACTTCACCCTGTGCTACTCTGCCAATGGCCAACTAAGCATCCTTCCCCTCAGCCGAGAGGAGAAGGACTTAGCAGCCAGCCAGCCGCAGTCCGGACAGCGGAGCAGTCAGCACCTTGCTATCCTCTGAGCCTACTTTTAGATTCTCGTTCTCCTGCTGCCATGCGCTGTGCACACATGAGGCTAGATCGAAACAGGCCACAACATTTGCTGGGCCCCCTTTGCCAACCCAAGGGTGTAAAGAGGAGGCCCCCAAGTGTTCAGAATCCCCCCAGCTCAGGAATGCATCCGACTGCATTAGAGCTGGGAGGGATGCGATTACTGGGCCTTGTGCTCTAGTAATGAGTGGATACCTGCCGCACCCCTTCCAGAGTGAGCACTCGCAAGCTGCCTCTACTAGGAGAGTAGCCGGGAGACACACACCTTTACTCCTCAGGGGGGAGAGCCTGCCTCCACTCAAACACTCCCTCTGCCCCGCCTGGACGAGGATCTGCCCTGCCTCTTCTACATTGCGACGGCAATAGGAGAGGATTGGAAGGGTGAACGAATCACTGCCACTGACAAGCCTGCATATTCATCGCTTAATGCCCAGTTTGTGCGAGCTGGGCCTACTAGCAGGTGCGAGGAGAAAGGAGTCCCAGAACAGCCCCAAACGTACACCTTGCAACACTCAAGATGAGAATCATCCCCCCTTTGCGCCCCACTCCCTGTGTCAAGATTAATGATGCCCGCGCCTCCACTGAGGCACACACACAGTCTGCCCCGCACTTCACCTGCTGCTCATCACTCAACGAGCCACCTATGCTACCCTGCACTTAGGACGATCGAGCCCCCTCATCAGCACCCCCATCAGCGTCAATTGGATCACACTACCCGTCTCCCTTTACACTTTTCTTGCCCCCCCCCCTTTCCCCTCTTGTCACTTCACACCCTCCTACCCGCCCTTCCTGTCAGGCGCCTGGGCCTCCCTGGATGGAGAGACAAATGAGGCCAGAGGATGGAGAGCTGCCCGAGCAGAACAAGGCACATATCACACTGCTACCACCTGGCCCCCTCTCACACTGGAGAGAGAGTAGATCTGAGGCAGTCCAACCACTCCAGTCATTTGCTCTCAGCCCAGCCTCTTAGCCCTCTCATCCCTTTCATCTACTTCTCCCACTCCATCCCATGGCAGAGCTATCCGTAGGCCAAGTGTTGACTGCAGAAGAGGCGGAGAAAAAGGCTGTAGAGACCACTCCTAGGTCTCGCGAGTCCTCCGCTCCCCCTCCTAAACTGGCCCGAGGGCTTCCCCCACCCCCTCTAGGCCTCTCCATCTTCAACTGCAAGCGAGGCACCTTCATGCCTCACAAAGCCCAATGCCCTGCCTCCTGGAGCGCTCAACAGGGAGGAGAAGACAGAACCAGACATTTGAGAGAGCGCCGTGAGGGAGACCAGGTGAGTCCTCAACTTTCACCTCCTCCCTTGCCTGTCTGGTCTGAGCCCCACTTTGGCAACCGATCCTTAGTGCCTCTCCCTTCCTCTCCAAAGCCCCCCCCCCCAGGCTGGAGGCGGAAGTGGAAGCCTTCTCAGGCTCTAAGCCACTTCAATCCCCTTCCAATCCTCTAGAATCTTGAGCGCAATTCTCTAACCTCCTTTGATGTCCTCTGGACTAGAAGTGGCAACTGAGAAAAAGCGAGGACCCTTATTGCCTCCTCCGATACTCTTTGAGCTAGGAGCGGCAAGGAAAGGTTGTTGATTAAAAGGCAATGTGGCACTGTTCAGGTGGGCCCATCCTGACTGCACTGAGACAAGCATGGGTGGAGCAGTAGACTCAAATTCGCTCTACGTGAGAGCAGTGTTCTGATGCATGTTTAGTGTTGCTACAGATCAGGCCATGGGAGCTGCACAGTGCAAATGCCCAATGATCTGAAGTGCGCTGTGGCACTTATTAGGAATTCAGATGGGCCCATCCTCACTGCACTGGGACAATCATGGATGGAGCAGCGAGACTGAAATAGCGCTGTTTCGTGAGAGCGGCTTTCTGATGCATGATTTGGCATTGTTACAGATCAGGCCATGTGAGCTGCACAGTGGAACTGTCGATGATTGAATGTCGCCGTGGCAAAGTTCAGATGGGCCCATCCTCACTGCAATGGGACAAGAATGGAATGGAAAGCAGTACACATGAAATCGCGCAACGTGAGAAGCAGTGCTCTGATGCATGTTTAGTGTTTCTACAGATCAGACGATGGGAGCTACGCAGTGCAACTGCCCATGATTGAAGGGCGCTGTGGCACTGTTCAGATGGGCCCATCCTCACTGCACTGGGACAAGAATGGGTGGAGCAGTACAACTGAAATCGCACTGTATGTGAGAGCAGTGTTCTGATGCATGTTTGGTGTTGTCCTAGAGATCCAGGACATTATAAGAGGGGAATTTATGGAGAAATAGATTATGCTATTTCTTTTTTTATATATTTTTTAATAAATTTTTTAATAATAATGAAAATAGTCTAAATAATTGTTTTAGATAATGAATCTAGAAGAGCCAATATAAGAAGCATGATCACAAACAACGAGCAAACCAACAAACCAAATAATAAAAAAAAAAAAAAAAAAATATAAATGGGAGCTGCGCAGTGCAACTGCCCATGATTGAAAAGGGCGCTGTGGCACTGTTCAGATGGGCCCATCCTTACTGCACTGGGACCAGCATGGGTGGAGCAGAACACTGAAATCGTGCTACGTGAGAGCGGTGTTCTGATGCATGTTTGGTGTTGCAACAGATCAGGCCATGGGAGCTGCGCAGTGCAACTGCCCATGATTGAAGGGCTATGAGGCACTATTCAGATGGGCCCATCCTCACTGCACTGAGACAAGCATGGGTGGAACAGTACACAGAAATCGCGCTACGTGAGAGCGGTGTTCTGATGTATGTTTGGTGGTGCTACAGGTCAGGCCATGGGAGCTGCGCAGTACAACTGTCCATGATTGAAGGGCGCTGTGGCACTGTTCAGGTGGGCCCATCCTCACTGCACTGAGACAAGCATGGGTGGAGCAGTACACTGAAATCGCGCTACGTGAGAGCAGTGTTCTGGTGCATGTTTGGTGTTGCTACAGATCAGGCCATGGGAGCTGCGCAGTGCAACTGCCCATGATTGAAGGGCGCTGTGGCACTGTTCAGATGGGCCCATCCTCACTGCACTGGGACAATCATGGGTGGAGCAGTACACTGAAATCGCGCTACATGAGAGCAGTGTTCTGATGCATGTTTGGTGTTGCTACAGATCAGGCCATGGGAGCTGTGCAGTGCAACTGCCCATGATTGAAGGGCGCTGTGGCACTGTTCAGATGGGCCAATCCTCATTGCACTAGGATAAGCATGGGTGGAGCAGCACACTGAAATCACGCTATGTGAGAGTGGTTTTCTGATACCTGTTTGGTGTTGCTATAGATCAGGCCATGAGAGCTGCACAGTGCAACTGCCCATAATTGAAGGGTGTTGTTGCACTGTTCAGATGGGCCATCCTCACTGCACTGGGACAAGCATGGGTGGAGCAGTACACTGAAATCGCGCTACGTGAGAGTGGTGTTCTGATGCATGTTTGGTGTTGCTACAGATCAGGCCATGGGAGCTGCGCAGTGCAACTGCCCATGATTGAAGGGCGCTGTGGCACTGTTCAGATGGGCCCATCCTCACTGCACTGGGACAAGTATGGGTGGAGCAGTACACTGAAATCGCGCTATGTGAGAGCAGTGTTCTGATGCATGTTTGGTGTTGCTACAGATCAGGCCATGGGAGCTGCGCAGTGCAACTGCCCATGATTGAAGGGCGCTGTGGCACTGTTCAGATGGGCCCATCCTCACTGCACTGGGACAAGCATGGGTGGAGCAGTACACTGAAATCGCGCTACGTGAGAGCAGTGTTCTGATGCATGTTTGGTGTTGCTACAGATCAGGCCATGGGAGCTGCGCAGTGCAACTGCCCATGATTGAAGGGCGATGTGGCACTGTTCAGATGGGCCCATCCTCACTGCACTGGGACAAGCATGGGTGGAGCAGTACACTGAAATCGCGCTACGTGAGAGCGGTGTTCTGATGCATGTTTGGTGTTGCTACAGATCAGGCCATGGGAGCTGCGCAGTGCAACTGCCCATGATTGAAGGGCGCTGTGGCACTGTTCAGATGGGCCCATCCTCACTGCACTGGGACAAGCATGGGTGGAGCAGTACACTGAAATCGCGCTACGTGAGAGCGGTGTTCTGATGCATGTTTGGTGTTTCTACAGATCAGGCCATGGGAGCTGCGCAGTGCAACTGCCCATGATTGAAGGGCGCTGTGGCACTGTTCAGATGGGCCCATCCTCACTGCACTGGGACAAAAATGGATGGATCACTACACTGAAATCGCACTATGTGAGAGCAGTGTTCTGATGCATGTTTGGTGTTGCTACAGATCAGGCCATGGGAGCTGCGCAGTGCAACTGCCCATGATTGAAGGGCGATGTGGCACTGTTCAGATGGGCCCATCCTCACTGCACTGGGACAAGCATGGGTGGAGCAGTACACTGAAATCGCGCTATGTGAGAGCAGTGTTCTGATGCATGTTTGGTGTTGCTACAGATCAGGCCATGGGAGCTGCGCAGTGCAACTGCCCATGATTGAAGGGTGCTGTGGCACTGTTCAGATGGGCCCATCCTCACTGCACTGGGACAAGCATGGGTGGAGCAGTACACTGAAATCGCGCTATGTGAGAGCGGTGTTCTGATGCATGTTTGGTGTTGCTACAGATCAGGCCATGGGAGCTGCGCAGTGCAAATGCCCATGATTGAAGGGCGCTGTGGCACTGTTCAGATGGGCCCATCCTCACTGCACTGGGACAAAAATGGATGGAGCAGTACACTGAAATCGCGCTACGTGAGAGCGGTGTTCTGATGCATGTTTGGTGTTGCTACATATCAGGCCATGGGAGCTGCGCAGTGCAACTGCCCATGATTGAAGGGCGCTGTGGCACTGTTCAGATGGGCCCATCCTCACTGCACTGGGACAAGCATGGGTGGAGCAGTACACTGAAATCGCGCTACGTGAGAGCGGTGTTCTGATGCATGTTTGGTGTTGCTACAGATCAGGCCATGGTAGCTGCGCAGTGCAAATGCCCATGATTGAAGGGCGATGTGGCACTGTTCAGATGGGCCCATCCTCACTGCACTGGGACAAACATGGGTGGAGCAGTACACTGAAATCGCACTACGTGAGAGCAGTGTTCTGATGCATGTTTGGTGTTGCTACAGATCAGGCCATGGGAGCTGCGCAGTGCAACTGCCCATGATTGAAGGGCGCTGTGGCACTGTTCAGATGGGCCCATCCTCACTGCACTGGGACAAGCATGGGTGGAGCAGTGCACTGAAATCGCGCTACGTGAGAGCAGTGTTCTGATGCATGTTTGGTGTTGCTACAGATCAGGCCATGGGAGCTGCGCAGTGCAACTGCCCATGATTGAAGGGCGCTGTGGCACTGTTCAGATGGGCCCATCCTCACTGCACTGGGACAAGCATGGGTGGAGCAGTACACTGAAATCGCGCTACGTGAGAGCGGTGTTCTGATGCATGTTTGGTGTTGCTACAGATCAGGCCATGGGAGATGCGCAGTGCAACTGCCCATGATTGAAGGGCGCTGTGGCACTGTTCAGATGGGCCCATCCTCACTGCACTGGGACAAGCATGGGTGGAGCAGTACACTGAAATCGCGCTACGTGAGAGCAGTGTTCTGATGCATGTTTGGTGGTGCTACAGATCAGGCCATGGGAGCTGCGCAGTGCAACTGCCCATGATTGAAGGGTGCTGTGGCACTGTTCAGATGGGCCCATCCTCACTGCACTGGGACAAAAATGGATGGATCAGTACACTGAAATCGCGCTATGTGAGAGCGGTGTTCTGATGCATGTTTGGTGTTGCTACAGATCAGGCCATGGGAGATGCGCAGTGCAAATGCCAATGATTGAAGGGCGATGTGGCACTGTTTATATGGGCCCATTATCACTGCACTGGGACAAGAATGGGTGGAGCAGTACACTGAAATCGCGCTACGTGAGAGCGGTGTTCTGATGCATGTTTGGTGGTGCTACAGATCAGTCCATGGGAGCTGCGCAGTCCAACTGCCCATGATTGAAGGGTGCTGTGGCACTGTTCAGATGGGCCCATCCTCGCTGCACTGGGACAAGCATGGGTGGAGCAGTACACTGAAATCGCGCTACGTGAGAGCGGTGTTCTGATGCATCTTTGGTGTTGCTACATATCAGGCCATGGGAGCTGCGCAGTGCAACTGCCCATGATTGAAGGGCGCTGTGGCACTGTTCAGATGGGCGCATCCTTATTGCACTGGGATAAGCATGGGTGGAGCAGCACACTGAAATTACGCTACGTGATAGGAGTGTTCTGATGCATGTTTGGTGTTGCTACATATCAGGCCATGGTAGCTGCGCAGTGCAAATGCCAATGATTGAAGGGCGATGTGGCACTGTTTATATGGGCCCATCCTCACTGCACTGGGACAATCAAGGGTGGAGCAGTACATTTGAAATCGTGCTACGTGAGAGCGGTGTTCTTATGCATGTTTGGTGTTGCTACAGATCAGGCCATGGGAGCTGCGCAGTGCAACTGCCCATGATTGAAGGGCGCTGTGGCACTGTTCAGATGGGCCCATCCTCACTGCACTGGGACAAAAATGGATGGATCAGTACACTGAAATCGCGCTACGTGAGAGCAGTGTTCTGATGCATGTTTGGTGTTGCTACAGATCAGGCCATGGTAGCTGCGCAGTGCAACTGTCCATGATTGAAGGGCGATGTGGTACTGTTCAGATGGGCTCATCCTCACTGCACTGGAACAAAAATGGATGGAGCAGTACACTGAAATCGCGCTACGTGAGAGTGGTGTTCTGATGCATGTTTGGTGTTGCTACAGATCAGGCCATGTGAACTGCGCAGTCCAACTGCCCATGATTGAAGGGTGCTGTGGCACTGTTCAGATGGGCCCATCCTCGCTGCACTGGGACAAGCATGGGTGGAGCAGTACACTGAAATCGCGCTACGTGAGAGCGGTGTTGTGCATGTTGTGCACTATCATTCTGGCCTCAAAACTATCATTCTGTCCTCATGTTGTGCACTATTATTCTGGCCATAAAAATATCTTTTGAATGGCGTTTAAATCATGAAAAAAGCTTCAGTAGAACCCAAGTTATGCCATTTTTGAACTGCCGCCAGATTCAGGCCTGGGGGCAGTACTAAGTATTCACCCCAAAAAGGGATGTGGGGCTATATATATATATATTTTCGGGGAATGTTGGAAATGTTGGACACTTGCGGCACTGCTTTAGGAGCCTGGCAGAAAGTAATCGTTCTTGAGTTATAATCCAAAAACCAAATGTTTCAAGGCCCAAAAAGCGAATTAGAATACAATTTCGATTTAGTTTAGCTAACAAGTAAGATTCTTTTGGAGCAGAAAACATTGGCTCAACAAGAACGAAATGATCCCAATTTTCCACAGTTTGTCGAATGCCAGTAAATTTTGATAGGTAACTGAAAGCTTCTGTTTGATCCAGTAAATATCTATTAATTCATATCTAAAATACCTAGTAATTCTAGTACTATGGGCTTTCTCGAATCCAAAATAAGACTTCAAGCCAGTCGATTTGCCCATATCTTCTTTTGCCAACTCGATGTTTTACATGGCGTAAGGTACTAAAACTCGTATATAAAAACCGCGTTTTAAAATTTCATGTCGCCGAGATCGAGGCATACCCTTCCAGCCCTGCCCTCAGTACCACAGCGGAGGCCATCCCTCACCCTGCCAAGATGCCCCCCCCCAATTGTTCCGTGTACACCGAAACCATCGCAAGAACCTACCACACTGTGGACCTCTACCTTCTTAAACCTTCTGGACCCAGCATACCTGCATCCAGATGCATGTACCAGGTCATAATCACCACCAACAGGAACGACATCCTCTAAGACCTTCCTAACTGAGGCCTTACCAACATGGTGGAGTCAAAGCAGGTCCCTGCCAAAATAGTGGCTATACGGCTGGAAGAGCAGGAAGTTCGGAGGAGTCCACAAATAAGTCAAACCAGTACAAATTGACCTGCTGCTTCAGGATACTCTACTATTACACCACCAACCTGATCATTCAGGAAGGGTCCATCTATGCCTCCAATTTCGCCCTGACATCCGATCTGGGTGGACTGGAGGGCTGTGATATGGACAGGGACAGCCGTGTGCTGCCATCCAACACTATTGTGTGGGGCAATGAGCCGGACTTCACATACTGCTCGTTTGAGCTCTAGGCGCCCACAACGGTAACACCATAGGATGCGCGTTTGAATTGTCAAAATTTCCATGACCTTATCCACCCACAAACCTCCTCCCAACTTCCCCTACAACTAACCGAAGCTCAACTGCCTCCTGGCCTGAGGTTGGCCTAAGAAATGAAGCAGAAAATTTGGAAAATTTGGATTTGCCTTGTCTGTCACCAAATACTTTTGCGCAGGCCCAATTCAGTAGCTGCATGGAAAGTGAGCATTGTTTTGGGTAAATCGGGGTCGCCTAACCAGAATATGCTTCTGGCAGCTTGCTCCGAGCACGGGAATGTGCTTAAAACATCCAAAAAGTGAGTTTTTCCAATGTCAAATTTGTACATGTCAATGCCACACATGTACATGCCACACATGTCAAATTTCTAGGCCACTGATATAGCATCTAAGAAGGAAATTGAGCAAGCGATGCCAACAACTTATTTCACAAATTAAAAACTGTAAGTTATTGATTAGCACAATTAATTATTAAAATTGTCATTTTCATCTGAAATCCCACTTGAACTTGCAGTTGGTTGTGGAGATAACAAATACAAAGGCAATACTCTGCAGCTAAAAACAAAGCTATCTCAGAAACTTGTGTAGCTGGAGGCATGTGTAATAAGACTATCGATTTTTGAACTGCCGCCCAGGACTTGGCCTGGGGGCAGTACTAAGTATTCACCCCAAAAAGGGGTGTGAGGCTATATATATATATGTATGTTACAAAGAATTCCTCGGTGGTTTCTCAACCGTTTTGGCTGATTTTTTCAGGGAATGTTGGAAATGTTGGCCGCTTGCGGCACTGATTTAGGAGCCTGGCGGAAATTAATCGTTCTTGAGTTTTAACCCAAAAACCCAATGTTGCAAGGCCCAAAAAGCGAATTAGGGGTAAATATTTGGCAAATGGCTCTAAATTTGGGTCCCAGTAGGTAAATTTTGATGCTGAACATGAATCTGGCCATCAAATTGAACATTTTTTTGCAATTTTGCACAAATCCATCTGCATGATGTTTCAAAAACCGAAAGTTAAATTTTGGGTTTCTGGTATTTTGAAATGAGCCTCATGTTGTGCACTATCATTCTGGCCATAAAAATATCTTTTGAATGGCGTTTAAATCATGAAAAAAGCTTCAGTAGAACCCAAGTTATGCCATTTTTGAACTGCCGCCCAGGACTTGGCCTGGGGGCAGTACTAAGTATTCACCCCAAAAAGGGATGTGGGGCTATATATATATATATATTTTCGGGGAATGTTGGAAATGTTGGACACTTGCGGCACTGCTTTAGGAGCCTGGCAGAAAGTAATCGTTCTTGAGTTATAATCCAAAAACCAAATGTTTCAAGGCCCAAAAAGCGAATTAGAATACAATTTCGATTTAGTTTAGCTAACAAGTATGATTCTTTTGGAGCAGAAAACATTGGCTCAACAAGAACGAAATGATCCCAATTTTCCACAGTTTGTCGAATGCCAGTAAATTTTGATAGGTAACTGAAAGCTTCTGTTTGATCCAGTAAATATCTATTAATTCATATCTAAAATACCTAGTAATTCTAGTACTACGGGCTTTCTCGAATCCAAAATAAGACTTCAAGCCAGTCGATTTGCCCATATCTTCTTTTGCCAACTCGATGTTTTACATGGCGTAAGGTACTAAAACTCGTATATAAAAACCGCGTTTTAAAATTTCATGTCGCCGAGATCGAGGCATACCCTTCCAGCCCTGCCCTCAGTACCACAGCGGAGGCCATCCCTTCACCCTGCCAGAATACCCCCGCAATTGTTCCGTGTACACCGAAACCATCGCAAGAACCTACCACACTGTGGACCTCTACCTTCTTAAACCTTCTGGACCCAGCATACCTGCATCCAGATGCATGTACCAGGTCATAATCACCACCAACAGGAACGACATCCTCAAGACCTTCCTTAACTGAGGCCTTACCAACATGGTGGAGTCGAAGCAGGTCCCTGCCAAATAGTGGCTATACGGCTGGAAGAGCAGGAAGTTCGGAGGAGTCCACAAATAAGTCAAACCAGTACGAATTGACCTGCTGCTTCAGGATATTCTACTATTACACCACCAACCTGATCATTCAGGAAGGGTCCATCTATGCCTCCAATTTCGCCCTGACATCCGATCTGGGTGGACTGGAGGGCTGTGATATGGACAGGGACAGCCGTGTGCTGCCATCCAACACTATTGTGTGGGGCAATGAGCCGGACTTCACATACTGCCCGTTTGAGCTCTAGGCGCCCACAACGGTAACACCATAGGATGCGCGTTTGAATTGTCAAAATTTCCATGACCTTATCCACCCACAAACCTCCTCCCAACTTCCCCTACAACTAACCGAAGCTCAACTGCCTCCTGGCCTGAGGTTGGCCTAAGAAATGAAGCAGAAAATTTGGAAAATTTGGATTTGCCTTGTCTGTCACCAAATACTTTCGCGCAGGCCCAATTCAGTAGCTGCATAGGAAGTGAGCATTGTTTTGGGTAAATCGGGGTCGCCTAACCAGAATATGCTTCTGGCAGCTTGCTCCGAGCACGGGAATGTGCTTAAAACATCCAAAAAGTGAGTTTTTCCAATGTTTTGCATCTGCGCAGTTTTGGAAAGCTATCCAATCGGGTGATATTGCACTCATTAAACAAAGTTCCAAACTGCTTGACCAACCAGTGTCCATCTTGGGCTGCCTTACCTCTCTTGGGTTTGGTGCCTGCTTTTTGAAGTCCCTAGAGGACAGCTGGGTGTTTGCTTTTGCATTCATTTGGTGTGGCTGTAATTTGGCCACTGGGTGTGAGTTTCGAAAAGAGTCATAAGACCGCAAAAGAGGCTAACGCATGAAAAAAGCTGAGCACCCGTGTAGCGGGACCCATGCAGCCCAAACTTCAATTTATGGCATTCAATAGATACTTAGTTTAGTGAAATCGTAAGAATTAATTGATAATTAGCTGAGTTACAATTAATTGGTATTTAATTGCTCCTTCAGGCGACCTACTGCTATGTTTGAGTAACAAAGACATTTTGCGTTGACTTGATGAAAACTAAAGCTATTGTATGCTTAAATGACACTGAACATGAAATCTGACATGAAAATACAGTTTTACTAAATAAAAGAAAA
>JASANA010004601.1:0-20750 GCA_030248095.1 Ptycholaimellus sp. GST1_10
CATAGCAAAAAAATCCTGCGCGCTTTGCGCGCATGTAAGAAAATATAGATTATCAACTAGTATAACATGGGTTCATTCGGCACAAAGTGGCTGAACCCATGAGGTGACTGCCGCCCCTTGTAATATCGGCTAACAAACTCTCTCTATTAGGTGGGTAGTCATAATCCATAAATGATACATACATAGGCCGTCTATGGTTTTGAAACAATAAGGCTACCCATGCAAATGATGTTTCTTGAAGAATGGGGTCTGGGACTTAGGGGTTTTTTGGGGTGAATCCTTAGACCCTCCCCCCAGGCCAGTCCTGGGCGGCAGTTCAAAAATCTGGTAGGTATGGTGGTGACGTAGGGTAGGAGGGCATAAATCAGCAAAAATTTGGAGGAATTTGTAAAATCTTGCAAAAAATTCGAAATCTTGGCACTGGAAAAAACAGAAAAGTTGCAGTTGTCACAGATCCAGGAATTTTCGCCAAGGTCATATGAGATATGTTGGAGCGGCCAACATGCCTAATATTTCCTGAAAAGATAGAGCAAATTTGGTTGAAAAACCACAGAGGAATCTTTGCTGACATATATAGATATATAGACCATGGCCCTTTTTGGGGTGAAGTCCTAATTACTGCCCCCAGGCCAGGTGCTGGGCGGCAGTTAGGCAAAAAATTGATTCAGTATAATAGTAACATAGGGTAGGAGGGCATAAATCAGCAAGAACTTGGAAGGAATTTGTTAAAAATATTTGCAAAAATTGGAAATATTTGCACTGGAAAAAACAGAAAAGTTGCAGTTGTCACAGATCCAGGAATTTTCGCCAAGGTCATATGAGATATGTTGGAGCGGCCAACATGCCTGATATTTCCTGAAAGAATCATGAGCAAATTTGGTTGAAAAACCACAGAGGAATCTTTGCTGACATATATAGATATATAGACTCATGGCCCTTTTTGGGGTGAATCCTTAGTACTGCCCCCAGGCCACATCCTGGGCGGCAGTTCAAAAATTTGGTAGGTATGGTGGTGACGTAGGGTAGGAGGGCATAAATCAGCAAAAATTTGAGAAGAACATCTAAAATTTTGCAAAAACTCAAAAGTGTGGCACTGGAAAAAACAGAAAAGTTGCCAGCTTGTCACAGATCCAGGAATTTTCGCCAAGGTCATATGAGATATGTTGGAGCAGCCAGACATGCCTGATATTTCCTGAAAAGATGAGCAAATTTGGTTGAAAAACCACAGAGGAATCTTTGCTGACATATATAGATATATAGACTCATGGCCCTTTTCGGTCTGGAGAGTGTTTTAGTACTGCCCCCAGGCCAAGTCCTGGGCGGCAGTTCAAAAAGTTGGTAGGTATGGTGGTGACCTCGGGTAGGAGGGCATAAAATCGGCCAAAATTTGGAGGAATTTGTAAAATTTTGCAAAAATTCGAAATCTTGGCACTGGAAAAAACAGAAAAGTTGCAGTTGTCACAGAGTTGCAAGTTGAACTCAAATTAAGCTGAATAAAAAATTTCCCCTACTTCAATCGCAGGTAAAATATAGATAAGAGATACTTTTTGGGTTAGTATAACCCACTATATAATATATATATATATTCAGCCCTTCAGGCCGCTCCATGGTCAAAAATGCTGCGCGCTCAAACCAAATACAAGTGACACAGCAGATTAATTACATAATTACATATTTACACATAATTAATATTGCAGAACAGAACTAATGGTAATAGTTCTAATAAAAAATAGTCCCGTGCGCAGGACTAAAACACTTTATTTGTACTGTTCTGTCATATTAATGTACTGTTCTGAATTTTCAATCCACCCGCATTTGTAATCAAATATTAGAAAAGTCCGTGGTTTGCTCAGATTGCTGTAGGTTGGTCCTGCGGCTGGTGCAGCAGTTGAGCGGCAGAGAAGCACAGAAGTAGAGCTTCGGAGAACAAAAGTTGCCTCATTTTTCATGTGACTTCTTAAATTGGGATATCTCTACTCATGTGTATATACAGTTTATCATGTAATTGATAAATTGTATGATAAGTCAACTACAAAGCATGTGAGCAAAGCTGCACAGTTCTATTTAAATCTGCGCAGTTGAATATATATTTGCCCAACCCCCCGGGGGGTGCGAACTCGCTCTCCCCCGAGTGGACCCCAAGCTCTCCCCGGGGGGAGCCGTGGCTCCTCCCACCATTCCTGAAATTTTGACCCAAATTTCCCTCCCCCGAACCAAATTCCTATAACCGCCATTGATCCAGATCGATTGAAAATCACTAGGTGTAGGAGAGCTGGACCACTGAGCCTGCGGAGCATGCAGGCGAGAATGTGATTCCTACGTTCAGCGCAGTCTTGAGCTCCTGGAAAGAAACGAGGAGTGGGGGGTGGGAAGGGTGGGAGCAAAGGTGGTGAGGTAGGCCCGTTTCTTGTGGGGGCAGGGTGTTATGGAGCCGCTGGCCTCAGCGTAGTCCTGGATTGGCAGGGCTGCTTTGTTTGTTAGGCAAACTGGTTTTTCCGGAGGCGGAAGAGAGGGAGAGGTCGGGGAGGGTGCTCCTCTCTCTGCCATCTAGTCCGTTCACCTCAGTCCTTTGACAATTGTCGAGGGTCCAGGGAGGCCATGAACTTGTGCAAGCTTTTCTGTCTCTCTTGTCGGTGCATATGGGAAACCTCATCCCTGGCAGCCTTGTAGACGGCGGCGGAGGCGCGAGTGGGTTGGCGACGTATGGTTGCATGGGCTTTTTTTTGCTCTCTAGCGTGCCAGCTTGCAGGCCGGGAAGAACTAGGGCTCAGGGTTTGGGTTTGGGGCAGGCTTTCTTCATGCCTTGGTGGAGGAGGGAGGAGAGCAAAAGGTGATTTTAATTTTTTGTGATAAAAAAAATCATTTCATGCAAAAATCAAAAGATCATCTTTTCTGCATGAAATTTTGCGGCAATCTTTTTTTGAATAACCGAAACAGCTGTCTTAAAATTGCTGTCAGAAAGAAATGACTGCGAATAATTGGCGATAGCCGATGTTACCTTTTTACCTTTTTGGCCAGCCTTATTGGGCTGGCGCGAACGGAGCGTTAGCGGAGTGTCAGCGCCCAGCCCCTCTTTTCGACCCAGGTGTACGTTTTCAGGGTTATTGCTAGATCTTAAAATTGATAAGGATTTTGTGCTTCACAGAAACGCCCAATCGTTCTGATTCTTTTTGCATTGGAAAGAGCATCATCGAATTGCCCAAAACTCGCGAGAAATCGCCCAAAAACGGCAGAACACAAGAGAAAACTACTCAAAACCATTTGTCCGAACTCCTCCTTCTCCTTCTCCTTCTTCTTCTTCTCCTCCGCATCTATTCTTGAAATGAGAGTAGGTATTCATTTCTTCCCCCCGCCCCCCTTCCCTGGATTTCTGGGCCTCATATATTTATTTATTCATAGGTCTTCAGTTAAACAAGGGCTCATATGAACCTGTGGTGTTGTGGTCTAAGCGATTGGGCAGTTGCGATGAAATCGAATCGCGGTTCGAATCCAACTCAGACAATCATTTTTATTTTGGAAATTTTAAGTTGAGAAAACAACTGGTACCATCGGCAGGCCAAAATTAAAGCTCTTTTTGCCCAAAAATCGATTGCCCTAAGTATAAATCATGAAAATTTCACAAAAATATGTTAGTTTGCCAATAAATTTGCATTGTATTTCTGATTTTCGAGTCTTTTCTTTTCGTTATATTTTTAAATAAGTTTATTGTTTATCAATTATTTATTCTTTTGTCCAATAATATCTTAATATATAACTATATATAACCAACAATACAAAAATTTTATTTATACATTTTATACTATATTAAAAGTGGAAGAAATATCTGGTACCATCGGCAGGCCAAATGTGAATCTCTTTTCTCCTAAAAAGTCGATTAGTCTGAGTTTAAAGTCAAGGAAATACATCTACTACTAGTGGAATCTGCTGAGCCACCTGCATTTTGGTTTAGCGCGCAATGGAAAGAGCCACTGGACTGCGCGCTAAAACAAAATGCAATTGTCTTAGAAGCAGATTCCACTTGTAGTAGATGTATTTCCTTGACTTTAAACTCAGACTAATCGACTTTTTAGGAGAAAAGAGATTCACATTTGGCCTGCCGATGGTACCAGATATTTTTATGTATTATGTGATCATTTTATTTCTATCACCTCTTTACGGCCATACAATGATCAAACACTTCTGATAAATTGCCATTTAAACGGATACATTTGGTTTTATGAGTGACTAATGATTCATTAATAAAGGCAATGTCCATAAACAATATTTTGAAAACGCACATATATGGCGCTTGTTTTTGTATTATTTTTGATATATTTAACGCACGCAAACAAGTCCCAGTAAAATTTCTTGATAAAACTGCTTCAAAATTATGTTCCAAAATCTCAACAAATAGTAAATTAACAGAAACTGTTTTCCAAGGGAATGATGGTAAGATTTCTTCCTCCCCACCTTCAACATCTAGTGCGAAAAAGTCTAGATGGGTAATTTGGCTGATTGTAAACAATGAATCAATTGGCCAGCACCAAATTTTCGCAAATGATAGAATCTCTCCGTAATTTAAAAATACGTATTTTCGAACAGCACTTATTCGTTGAGGGCTTGTATTCTTAAAAAATGATGTCAAACCTCCTGCAACTGTCATTTTCTCCTTGTGAGCGATTGATAAGTTAGACCAACATCCATGAAATAGCCAAGCGTTCCTACGATTTGCTTTGAGTTCATGAAATTTAGTAGTTGGCTCAACTAGAATTCCTTTCCAGCCAAGGCTTTCTAAATACAAAGTGTTTGACCTAAACTTTCCGTTATGTGCTCCAACTTCAAAAAAAGTTCCATTTGTGTGCAGTGGTAACTTAAAATAGTCAGCAATAACCGGTTCCGCAGCACCTATTTCTCTGGCAGGATCTTTGGCAGCATTTGATATTTTTTCAGGTGGCTCTTTGGAAAAATAATGGCGAATAAATTTTAATAGAATCTCGTCATTGGACTTACGTCCATAAATAGTGCTCTCAAGATCAAGCCAATCATAACGAGCTTTTAAGAAGTACCAATAACAAAAAAATCCTAAACACAAAATCTCTCTCGATATCATTCTAACATTTAAAAAAAATAGTCATTAAAAGCTGGCTACCACTACTCAATTATATAGATTTAAGACGTAGTTTTATCCGCAGAGCAGCTTACTATAGTTTACAGAGGTTACTATAGATTTTTGTCTTTATATCCTTTTCTTGGAAAAGGTGGGAAAGGGCCAATTCTTTACGGATTTGAACAATCTTTTTAGGTTTAAGAGTCAGTTTGCGAGAGGATTGAGATACCTTATATAAAGGGTATTCCCCTTACCAAAAATCGATGGCTCGAATTGGGAATCGTTATTAGGCCACGGTTTTAGTCCATTTAGCTGTGATATCAGCCCAATAAACCCTGTCTCAAAACATGGCTTTATTGCTGAGAAATGGCCATTTTTCTAACACCTACTTTTTGACCCTCTGGATGACCTAAAAATCGATTTTTGACCAATTTTAACTAATATTTTTCGACCAACCGCAGACATGTAGATATTAATCGAATCGCAAAACTACAAAAACAAATAAACCATGTTCAATTAATTGACCGCGGAGCAGCCCGAAGGGCCACTCCGTGCTCTATAGAGGTTATTCAACTGTTGTCTTTTATACCGGGTGCGGCCTCCTATTTTTGACGAAATGTAAAAAATTTTTTCTCCAGCCCACAATAAGCTAGAAAGTTGAAATTTGGTATGGAAGTAGGTCCAACCCTCATTGATTTGTAAAAAAAATTGCGGCTTAATTCATTAAGTAGAATCAGAGAAACAGTCGTTTTTGTAAGGTCACCCAAAAATCGATGCACATCGACAGTGAAATTTTTTTTCAGCTGATTTTGAGGCTTGATTTCTTAGCCCCACCAAATCCGATTGAGCGCAAAATTTAACACAATTTAGTTCTAAGTGCCCTTAACTGACATATAAATTTTTGTCTCTCTAAGTGCTCCCTCTATCGAGAAACAGCTTTCGGAATACACCACACTTTCCCCCTTTCCTAGGGTTAAGGCCTAAGAGCCGGTCCAGCTGGAGAACGCTATGAAATCATGGGAAAAAGAAATAGATTGTTTTACTTCGAAGGCTGTTTCTCAACAGAGGGAGCACCTAGAAAGATAAAAATTTATATGTAAGTTAAGGGCACTTAGAACTAAATTGTGTTAAATTTTGGGCACAATCGGATTTAATGGGACTAAGAAATCAAGCCTCGTAATCAGGTGAAAAAATTTCACACTGGAGGTGCATCGATTTGTGAGTGACCTTACAAAAATGACTGTTTCCCTGATTCTACTCATTGAATTAAGCTGCAAATTTTTTTGCAAATCATTGAGGGTTGGACCTACTTTCCTACCAAATTTTAACTTTCTAGCTCATTGTGGGCTGGAGAAATAAATTTTTAAATTTTGTCAAAAATAGGAGGCCGCACCCGGTATATATCTGGTACCAGCGGCAAGCCTAAATTGAAGCTCTTTTCTCCCGAAAATTGGATTACCCCGAGTTCAAAGTCAAAGAAATACATCTACTACTAGTGGAATCTGTTTCTAAGACATTTGCATTTTGTTTTAGCACGCAATTCAGTGGCTCTTTCCATTGCGCGCTAAAACAAAATACAGATGACTCAGCAGATTCCACTAGTAGTAGGTAGATGTGTTTCTTTGACTTTGAACTTGGAGTAATCAAATTTTTGGGAGAAAAAAGCTTCAATTTAGGCTTGCCAATAGTACCACATATTTCGTATTTCGTCCACTTTTTATGTATAAAAAGCAAAATGTTTTGCCATGAGGCAGGTTTGAACCCAGCCTTAACATATCTAGGTCAAATGAACAATCCACTTGACCACTCAGCCACATGCTTGAGACTGCATAATCAGCCTATATTAACTACATGTAATTACCATTGAACTTACCGATTGATGCCTTTAGTGTAGGTCAATAGAATACCTACTATTGTCCATTGAATAGATGCAAAGAAGGAGCAGAAGGAGAAGGAGAAAGAGTTCGAACAAATCGTTTTGAGTGAATTTCTCTGTGTTCTGCGATTTTTGGGCAATTTCTTGCAAGTTTTTTTCAATTTGATGATGCTCTTTACCAATGCAAAAAGAATCAGAACGATTGGATGTTTGCATGAAGCACAAAATCCTTATCAATTTTAAGATCTAGCAATAACCCCAAAAATGTACACCTGGGGCGAAAACAGGGCTGGGCGCTGACGGTCGCATTCCTCCCTCATGCCAGCCCAATATTGGGGCTATGCAAGTGGAGCGGAAGCATGGTCACCTCTTAGCCAAGGACCAACCAACCCTATTGTGGCTTTTGAAAATATGATTGCTAGGATGCTTGGAGGTTAAAGGTACAAGCACAGATTTGGAATTTTTTTTGACAATTTCTGAATTATAGTGTGCTCTGTAAAAATTTTAAAAAAGATATGCTGCCCAGTGGCAATGTTTTAAGTTCATTTTGTGTCTTGATATGAAACTGGCTCAAATGTTAGATACAATTTGATGCCAAACAACTGTAAGGATCTGTAGTGCAGTTACATGGGCAGGAGGGCATGAGGTTTACCAGGAGGAAGCAAGAGAAGAGACTGATCTCAGGGTGAGCTCTAAGGTGCAGGAGCTGCCTTGTTATGGCTATGCTCCAGACTGGAGTCATGCACCTTACACCTCCCCTAAGAACTTACATGGAAGGCATAGAAGTTCTACTACCCTAAAGAGCCCTAAACGCAGATGCGTATGCGGAAACTGCCTCACTCTGATCACTGGAAAGCATAACTGGGAAGAGGGTACGCAAAGAGGGGAGCAGGGGAAGAGGTGGGCGTGGCGCGCCCAGGTGGAGCCGAGGGCGATGGAGCAGTGGAGCAGGTGGAGCAGGGGGAGCAGGCGTTCTAGAGGTCTAGGCAGTTGGGAGGCTTCCTGAGCGAGGGGTCTCGGAGGTTGTATCTTCTGTCTGGATCTCCACCTGGGATTGGTGATAAAGGGCAAGCCGGAGACGGAATGACAGCAGTGGCTGAAGGAGCAGGAGGTGGGCCATTGTCAATGTGGCGCCTTCTTGGAGTAGTGGATGGCATCTGTGCCTTGGGCATCTCAAAACCGGCGCTCAAATTGGGTGACGCAGGAGAGGTCTTCAGGGCTGCATTGGGAGTGTCCGGTAGGTCCAGTGGCAGAGGTGGCTGCCGCTTGGCAGGGGCAGTCTTGCTGGAATGGGCAGCGGCTCTGGCGGCAGCCTTAGCAGTTTTGGTGGTGGCCAGGGCATCGGCTTTGGCAGTTTTGGCAGCAATGTGGGTGGCCTTGATGGCAGCCTGGGCTTCGGCTTTGGTGGCTTTGGCAGTGTCTTGGGTGGTGGTCCTGCCTCTTGAAGCAGGAAGGGGGGCTCAGGGGTCAGGAGCAGGCAGAGGGGGTACATGAGCAGGAAGGACATGGGCAGCAGCTACCGCATATGCATTGATGGGCTCAAAACAGAGGTCTGGAGGCATAACATGCGCAAGCTTCAAGTGATTTAAATGCAGTTTTTGTAAGGTCTGGGAATTCCAGGGGATGTATAATGGCGTTGGGCCTTTTCAGACTAGCAATCCACCAGAGACCCGTGAATCTGAGGTCGAATTTTTCATGCACATGCTTTCTGGCCCAGACCAAATTTCCAACTTTAAATGGTCTGATTTTTGCTTTTTTGTCATACTGCTCTTTTTGTCTTCATTGCGCTGCCGTGGAATGCTGACACATATTATCCCACATCTTTTTCAGATTGGCTACTGCCTCAGTTGTGAATTCTGGAACCTCACTGGCAGACCCTCCACGGTTGACTGCAAACCCTCAGGCAACGGGAATTTGCAATCAAAGCTGAATAAGGCATGGAAAGGCATATTGCCCATCCTTTTGCTATATGCTGTGTTGTGAGCAAAAACAGCATACGGCAAATGCTGAGACCAGGTGGAAGGCCTCTCATGGCAGAATTTGGCCAGAATAGAAATCAAAGTGCAATTGTATTGCTTGCACTTTCCATCTCCTTGGGGATGATATGGCATTGTTTCTATCTTAGCCATGCCCATTTCCATGGCTAAAATCTTCACTAGATGGGTACAGAAATTGGTACCCTGGTCACTAAGCCATCTTCTAACTCTGCCAAATCTCAGCACTATGTGTTTCAGGAAAGCTCTTGCCGTTGATTCAGCTTTAATGTTCACTAGCAGAATAGCTACGCTGTAGGAGGTGAAATAATCACAACAAAACATGATATAGGAATATCCGTTTGATTTGGTCATGGGTCCCATCATGTCAGTGGCCACAATCTCGAAAGGTCTTGAGGCTTTGATAGACATTAGTGGTTCTCTGGCCCCCAGGCTCATGGCATTGAACTGCTGGCAGACTAAACAAGCCCTGCAGAATTCTCTTATATTTTTGACCATATTCAGCCAATAGAAATGGCTTTTAATGGTGCTGTAAGTCCGTTTAAAAGCAAAATGCCCAGCAAATTTGCTGGCGTGAAAGCAGTGAAGCACTTGTGGGACACAAGTGTATGGGACGAAAAGTAGCACAGCTCCCTCCTCCCCAAAGAAATATAAGAGATCCTGTTTGTCTGTTGCATACAAGTGTGCTGAACAGGCACCTTTTTTGCTTAATTCATAATCCTGAGGTAAAGTACCTTCTAAAAGGTTTTCTATCATCGCCCTACAAAAGGCATCTTTTTTCTGTTCTTTAGAGATGGAAATTGAATTTTTGAAATATTTGTTTTCTTCTATAGAGACAACTACTGAAATTTTCAGGGTGGCTTGTTGTCTTGTATTGCCGCTGGAGGCTTTTTCTGCTTTAAGAGGTTTTTCTGAAACATCAGGGAAAGGCATAGGCAGCTCTTTGTACATCCTTGACAGGGCATCTGCATTGACGTGGTTTTTGCTGGCTTTGTAGCGCAAAAAAGATTGAAAATTTGAAATTTTTAGTGCCCATCTTTGCAGTATTGGGGTATCATTGAATCCTGAAATGGGATGCCCTATATCGTTGCGAGTGATTTATTCAGCCCCCTCGCTGGAGGGGGCAGTGGAAATGCACAGTTCCGCAGTGACAGCATTCCCCGGGCAAGAAGAAGAGGAATGCACTCAGGCTAGCAATCACTGGAGGCTGACTGATGTAAGTGAAGTTACAGCGAAGGAACTGCAGGAAAATGAGGCCTGTAAGTATGGCAGGAGATTCAGACTCAGAACGATAGAGCAAAATAGCAACTTAGTTCCTCAAGCGGATAAGTGCTAGGAGCTTGCCCTCTGGGGCCAGAAAAGAAGGGGTGAAATGGGGATGAGGGAATGAGATCAATGGGCAAAATGGAAGGGCTAGGAGGCTCGCACAGGCCACAGGCAACTTTGACGATCCCACTGGATGACAGAGTGGCGGAATTCGCATCACCAATTGAATGATCCTGCTTGGGAGGATGGCAAACAACCCTGCTGAAAGAGGCTCTGCCTCGCTGTGCCAGGGAGCAGAGTAGCCAAGAAAGCCCAGATTGGAAGCAAGAGGAAGAAGGGGGAGGGGAAGGGGAGAGAGAACAGGAGGAGGCCCGCAGGCTGCAGTTCCGCAGTGGAGGGGGCGGTGGAAATGCGCAGTTCCGCAGTGACACCCTAGGATGTAATTTTTGAAACGTTGCAAGCCAAAAAATATTGCTAACACTTCTAATTTGATAGTAGGGTAATTTTTTTTGCTTTTGGTTAATGACCTGCTAGTGTAAGTGATTACTTGCTCATTCCCATCTGTGTGGCATTGAGCTAGTATGCAGCCTAGACCTGTTCTTGAAGCATCTATTTGGACCAGGAATGGCTTTTTCTGTCCATAACCGGGAAGGCTCCGTTTTGTAAACGCTCTTTCCTGCGCTTCTTTCCATATTAATTCCTTATTTTTGGCAAGTAGGTCATACAGTGGTGATGCCATTGGAGCAAAATCGCAAATGAATTTATGATAGTAACAGCATAAGCCTAGAAATTGCTGTAATGCCTTAGCGCTTCCCGGTCGTAGATATGAGTTGATGGAATCTGTTTTTGCTGTATCCACTTTTATGCCATTCCTGGATATGTTATGCCCTAGGTAAGCGATTTCTGATTTGAGGAATTCACATTTCCTCAATTTGCATTTCAGATTTGCATTTTTGAGGCGCTCAAACACCAAGGCTAAGTTTCTACATAGGGTTTCAATTTGAAAGTCTTGTCTTTCAAAGTCTTGTCCACTAACAAGGACATCATCTAGGTATATCCAAACTTTTCTCCACAGATATACTTGCATAACATTATGCATAGCCCTTTGGAAGCTAGACAATGCGGCCAATAGACCTATTGGCATAACAAGGTACTCGTACAGACCCAAGTGTGTTTGGAAAGCTGTATATTTGCGGTTGCTTGGTCGCATTTTAATCTGTTGGTACCCAGCAGTCAAATCCAAGGCACATAATTCTGTTATCCCTGCTAATGAGCTTAAGATTTCATCTGTGCTTGGTAGATTATACACGTCCTTAACCATTACACTGTGCAGGTGGTGGTAATCATGTACCATATGGGCACTGCCATCTGGTTTGGGCACTATTACAATGGGGCTTGAGTAAGGTGAGTGAGATTCTTGGATCACACCCATTTTGAGTAACAATTCTATCATATTTTCCACCAATGGTCATCTGGGTAGTGGAATTGGTCTGCTGCAATCAAAAGGTTTAAAATCTGTCAACTCTATGCAATGTTCCGCATTTAATGCCTCCCCTACGTCATAATCAGTTTGGCTAATGCACATGTGGTATTTTTTAAGAATTTTCATTATTTTCTGTTTTTCCACAAAGGCATTTCTGCTGATCCGATTTTTGCAGTTTTTTCAATAAAAGCCAGATGATCTTTATGTGATGGCATAGTGGCCTGTTGGAGCGTGAGGCATGATGAAATTGACAATCATTGCACGTTGATGAAATTGTATTTTGACAATTAAGTTCATTTCCAATTTCCTCTTTTTCATCGCAGAATTCTAGCGGGAAAATTTGATCGTTGCTCCATTGGTTGACCCAACCCAATTTAGTGTTAGTACGTAACGTACATGGGAAGGATTTGTGATTAACAATTGGAACTGTGATAACGTTCTCCCTTGAAGTTAGCAAGCAATCCTCCATATGCCAGTTGTTTTTTGAACTTTTATGCCTATTCTGCTGGAAAAGTACTGTTTCATGTGGATTGTCAAAATGATTTTTGCATTTTACCAATGTTAAAGCATTTGGTGGTTATGTGACATTGCTTAAAATTTTCAATGGAAAACTTTGCTGGGGGGTGTTTTTGGTAGATGTATTAGAACATTTAATTTCCTCTACTTTGATTTCGTCACCAAAATGTAAAATTTCGTCACCTTCATTTCCAGCTGATATAGAGTGTAGCCATTGTTCACTATTTGGCATGTTTGTACTCTTATTTTCCTTCGTAGGATAACCATCTGTAATGACTTTGTTTTTAAAGTCGAAAAAAAATTTAAATATTTTTAGTAAATTAGTTCCCACAATAATGTCAAATCCGCAGTAATTATGGTCTACGACTATAAATTCTGTGTCAGGAAACTCACTGTCCAGTATTCTGCAATGCATGGAGATTGTGAAACATGTTTTCAATAATTTTCCTGTTGCGCCTCTTATGGGTGCTTTCACTGAGCCCTTCATGTATTGTCTTCACTTTGGTCAAGCTTAGTCACTAACGATAACGGGAAAGTTGTGACATGGCTACCAGTGTCAAGTAAGGCTTTTAGGTGTCTTGGCATTCCGTTGTTTTCATAAATGAGCAGATCTAGAACTGGCCTGTCCTCGATTAAAGGATAAGCCTCCTTATCTACTCCGTAGCATGCTAGACTATTGCAATCGCAATTTATATTGTGCATCATCTAGCAGATTTAGCATTGTTTAGTGGCATTTCCAATGTTAGGCAGCCTTTCACAGCTTCCTACTGTGAAAACTGGAATTTCTGTGCTAGGTTCTTCTGGGACAGTTGCTAGGCGAGGAGGTTTTGTCGGTGGCTGTAGTGGTTTTGAGAAAAGAACAACTTGGTTTGAAGGCATGAGGACTTTTCTCATCTTGCCCTGAACCTGCATTTTTTTGCGTTTGCATGTCTGTAAGTTTGATGTTTGTTGAGTGTGCGGTTTGCAAATTCTGCCAATATCTTGATGATCTGTGAAATGCACTGCACAACTTTGCGTTGAATTTAAAAGGTTGCTTTGGTATTGTTTGCGATATAATATTAGTTGCTTTATTTTGCCTACGCCTTAGCCAAAGCCTCCCTCCGTAGTAGCAAAGGAGCAACGCGCAGGCTGTGACAGCAACTGTTATTGCTAGATTGCAAGTAACCTGAATGGGGCCTTTTAGAATTGTTGTAAAAAATTAGCCAGAAGATTGCACCCAGGTTTTGAAACCTATGGCAATGCCGTTCATTGTTGTAGAAATGAAACCAGTTATTTTCTTTCCAGAAGTGTTGAAGGATTTTTTGAAAGATTCTGCATCCCAAACCCATCGGTAAAGACGACGGCGGTTTTACTTTGGCCTAAGAATGCTGTTGCAGGTAAGCATGAGTGTGAGCTTTTTTCATCTGAGAATCTTTTTAGATGCGTAATTTTGAATGCTGCTTGAAGTTCTTTGATTACGGTGTAGTTGATCGCTAATCTTTGCTTCAAAAGTGCCCACTTTATTCCACTGGCAAAGATCATGGCCCCCGAAAGAGAAACTCCAGATAATCACAGCATTGTTGCCAGCAATGCAGTGGTTGGAGTCAACGTCGCAGTCAGCCAGGTCCGCTAGCGCTGAGTACAGGTGGCGGCTAGCGGAAATAGCCATGCTTCCCACCTGCAAAAATGCATTTGATGTTATTGCACACATCGAAAAAGGTCCAGTAAGAATATTTGCGGATTAGTGGAACCTGTGTTACAAACAACTGGGGTCCTAGCTTTTTTAATTTTAAATCAAGATAACTTTTGTTTTGATGCATTTTTTGGCAATTGACTAGAGAAATGTTAAAAGAGTTTTCTCCAAAGTCTACGATTGCTTTGCTGCCAAAAAAAACCTGTTTTTGTGCAAACAAAAGATGAATTTGCCCAACATTTAAATGCTGGGAAGGATATTTCATTTTCATTTTTTACATATAGGCCAATTTTTACGGTTGACACATTTTTGATAGTTGAAGGCACTGCTGGGCAATTGTATGTGGATAGGAAGGCGAATAATTGACCGTGATATCCTTCTCCACATAAAAGAACTTCCGAAGCTCCTCTAGGAACCCTATCTAGCTTTGTAATTTTGTAATTTTGGTTGTCCAAATTTTGTTTATATTCAATTTTCTGTGAGAATGCAATTTTGCACGAGTTTATGAGCAGATAAATGAAGAGCGCCAATTTTAGGTTAGTACCTAAAGTGTAATCAAAAGTGGTAGAAGATGCCATGCGCTTACCGCGCTGACGGCTTCCACCTTGGCTGCCAGTGCCTCGTTTCATGTAGGTGACAGGCAGGGGAGCTCTGACCTCAAGGAAAGTCTTCCGAAGGACGTTGATGCCTATAAGAGTCAGTATTATTGGTAAAAAGCTTTGGGAGAAAGACCAAAATAAACTGGAAAGGTGCTGCTTGGCCTCGTGCTCTTCCTGAGCCTGGGAAGGGAGGACATTGGCCATTGGCGCTTTGACCGCTTTCTGGAAATGGACAGGCAGAGTTGTGTCTTCTCCGCTCCAGTTTAGCTGGGAGGCAGCGTGATTGGTGATGAGGTCGCAGCTGGGGGTGAAACGGTTGCGCATGACGATGGACTTGATGGTGGTGAACTGGCAGAAGGACTTGGGTAGCGAGCAGATGTACTCCCAGTTGAAAGGGACGCAACGCAGTTGAGAGCCCTCCGCCAGGACTGTGGCTTCAACTGCATGCTTGAAGTGGCCTAGGAGGAGGCAGGCAAAGGGCTGGTCTTCTGCTTGCAGGTTCCAGGGCTGCTCCTCCAGCTTGGGGATGTCAAACTTAATGGCAGGGCCATACTTGGGGTACTTGGTGACCAAGGGGTTGGTCTCTGTGTCTGTGCGCTGTCCTGCAAAGAACTCCTTTATCCTCCCCTGAGAGGACATCTTGTAGCTGAGGCGCAGTTGGGTGTAGATGCTGGTGGAGTGCAGGATGGCCATGCAATTGTCCAGGAGGCCTTTGCGGGTGCGGGAGTTGTGCCAGAGCTTGGAGGCAAAGGTCTCAAACATGTGGATGAAGACCTCATGCGGGGTCATGATCTCCAGCATGCACATCATGTAGGAGTGCATCCAGTTCTGTGCTTTGGGAAGGCACTTCATGACGCAGTAGGTGAGCTGGCCCAAATTTGTCTTGGGGACGTCAGAGTTGTCCATGATGCCAAGGAAGGAGGCGATGTTGTTGGACTCCTTGTGCACTTTGGTGCACTGGTAGTACCCATCTCTGTTGGGCTTGATGAAATCGACGGAGATGCTGCAGAGGCGCAGCCAGAGCATGTTGAGGAAGGGGGTGGCCCATTGCAGGGCCTTGGCTGAGCAGTAGGTTGGTTTCCAGTAGGCCGGGCAATAGTGCTGCTTGTGCCAGGCCTGGAATTGGTCCCAGGACTTGCCCTCCATTGGGGCTAGGTAGAGGTGGAGGGTGGGGTTGCAGGGAGACCAGAGCAGGGCCATTCCCTGCGTCAGTGGGTAGGACGGGGGCTCGTCCTTTCTTGGCGGGTTGCATGCTTTTGGGGTGTACTTCTGGATGCAAGGGTTGACTTGGTGGGTGACGGCCTTGAAGCTGTTGGGATAGAGTGGGTTCCTTGGATTGGGGTGCAGGGCGGGCATGTGGATGGTGGTGAAGCTGGTGGCAAGCTTGGACACCCTGTACTCGTTGTAGCTCATCCAGTATCCCATGAAGCACTCCCAGCCCAACCAGGAGTGGCTGACAGGGTTGCCGTTGTACATGCGGAGAGGCCTTAGTTCTCTAGGCGTGGCTTGGCCTCAAGGACGTTCTCAGGCACTTTGTATTGTTCCTTAACGGCCATTCTTGGCTTTGCCCACAGTAAAGGCCTGAAAACTTATTATTCTGATCCATCCTATGGATGAAAGAAATTCTCACTACAACTAACCATCAAATCACTTTGTTTTGGCATTTATTCCGAAAATAAAAATAATGGTGTCATTGAAGCCTTAATTTGTACAAGTAACTGCTTTGCCAAAGACGTTGGCTATGACAGTCTGAATATTCTTCAAAGTCACTATTCAGGAAAAATTATTGCAATTATTTTTTGTTAAGTTTGTATAGATTAAGGATTTAAATCGTTGTCTCACTAACATATTGAATTTTTAGTATATTGTTTCATATTTTCTTAAATGTCTGAAACATAAGACTTCGTCTCCAAGTTGCGGATTTTGATGAACGTCAGGAGACTAACCAACGGTGTTCACATTGCCTTATCTACTGGAATCGTAAGATAGAGCAAGGATATAGAACTCAAAATGCAGCAAATTGCCCTTTATGGGCTCAAACATGATGTAAGCAACAATGTAGAGCAAAAATTATGTTAGATAATAAATCGAAAATGGCAAATTTTTAGAAAAATTCGGATTTTCTTTGCTATTAAGCAAACGTGCAATTTTGATTGTTTGTAAGTTAGTTGAAAAGCATTTTTACTGCTGCTCTTGGCATCCGATGAGGCGCCAGAGGACGCCGAATTCGTTCATGTGCTTTTTGTACAGCTCCACCTGGTTTGCCAGCTGGCGCTCCACCCAGGCGAGTGTCTTCCATTGCTCTTGTTATCAGTTTTTCTCCTTTGCAGAAGATTCTATATGTCAGCACTGGATGAGGCAACTATTGGCTTTTCCTCCGCCTTGTTTGAGTGTTACATGTTATGTGAAACATCAGGTGCTGGTGCAGAGGTAGGTTATGAAAGGATAAGGAACTTTGGCTCTGAAGACGCGGTTGCCTTCCCTGGGAGCAGTGAGGCGGACGTAGTGGTTGAAGAACCCGTGCTGCAAAACCGCGCTGGTGGCCCCATGCGCCCAGCTGCACAGGTCCGCGTAATCTTGGATCATCAGCTGCGTGCTGTTCTCTGCATGACACGTTCATTTGGATGTTCAGGAAAAACCAAAATTTGCGAAAATTAAATTGTTTTCATTTTATATGTAAATCCTTAAATCTACGTTTGAAAAGGTGATGGCCGCGTGGTGAGGTCAACCCCTAGATCCCATTGAAAAGCTAAAAAAGGCATAGCAACATTCAAATAAGCACCAACGCAGAATCGCACAAAGGATTAGAGCAGCAAAAATGCATGGACAAAAAGCAGAAATTTGGAGCTAAGCTTATCTGTTAAATGTGGAGGATTTGCCCTGCAGAAAAAGCTTATGTGGCCTTTTTTTCTAAACACCATTGCCTTCAGCATACTCAACCCCAAGCCCTCTGCATTCCCCCTAATCGTGCTAGGCCAGCATATAGCCAGTTGTATGCATATCCCTGTCCCCTGTCAAGGCTGCGCTTACTGGCAATGGTGCCCTGCCCTAGCCAGCCTCGTTTTTTTGCATACTGCATAAATCTGGCTGTCCTCCCTGTAGCAGGGCTCTAGAAAGTGTCTATTTTCTTGCCCCTTCACTTGAGCTTTTGAATAGGCTGTATAGCTTGTGAGGGAGTAGCTGCTTTGCATTTGCAGTTGAAATAAAGTATTTGAGTGGTCATGTTGGGCATTGATGAGTTGGATGTGGTGAACAATGAGGAGAACTTGGGTCAGCTGGACAAAAACGGCGTAGGTGTGGAGGACAATTCCCAGTGGACCTCCATGCATCCAGACTCCATCCTCAACACCGGATTCTATCCTAGCAACGAGGTCTGCCCTTCTTGGATATTTTAAGGGATACTAGACTGATCATGACAAGCTAAGGGATGGGGGGATGCTGAGGGAAGGGATGGTTTTGAGGAGGACAAAGTGTTGGAGATGGATGTCTCCAAAATTGCCAAAATCCTTGGCCTCCGCCGCATTGAGGACAAGAGGAAGACAGCGATGGAGGCCTGGTGGTGGTGGAGGACAAACTGCAGCTGTCGCCAATGAGCAGCCTCTGAGAGGCCAAATCAGTAATAACGGTGGCTTTATTGTTGAAAGGATGATGCGGGGAGTGTATTCATTTGGTGGTCAGTGAGACTTGCTTGTTCATCCCAAAAATAGACATCTTATGATCTGATATGAGCAATGTTCCGACATCTGAATGATATTTGTGTTGAAGAAGTAAACAGAGATTGGAATTTGGAAGTTTGGAAGCAATTTATGCAATGGAGATTATCTATGGCTGCAAGGAAAGCTAGGATGGCAAGCTGGAACGGTGCATGGATGAAGTGCTGAAGCGCCACAGCCTCTGTCTGCCTGCCCGTCTGCACATTCTTGGTACTCCTCCTGCTTCTTCTGCCCTACTGATTCTGCCCCATGCTTGCCTCTCTCACACCCACGTCTTGCTAGTAGGCAAAGGAGCATTTGGCGTCATCCTAGGCAGCATGGCTGTAGACAGTGGGAAGTTGCGGGCCGTCAAGTTAGTGGACCTGCGCGGGGTGAGCCAGGATGAGAAGGCCTCTCTGCCACTGGAGGGCTTTCTGCACAGCACACTCAGTCACACCAATATTGCCGCCCTCTACTACACAGTCCATGAGGTATTCCTAATTGCATTCCTCCCATCCTCATTCTCATTTCCAGCATTTTCATTAGGTCTGGGGAGTGGTGAAAGGTTCCAAGGGAAAATGAGTGCAGGTGAACAACATGCTACTGCATGTCATGGAGGGGGTGGAGGGCCAAAGTCTGTGCAAGAGGCTAGAGGACATAGGAGAGCTGGACATCAATGATGCTTGCAGCATCCTACATCAGCTTATGGATGCCCTCCAATACCTCTGTCAAAGGCTCATCATCCACGGCGACATAGAACCCATCCTTCTCTTTTGCCTCTCTTTTCCCTCAATGCATCATACTGTTACAGGACAATATCCTCATCCACCAGAGATTCAATCTCAAGCTTGTTGACTTTGGATTTGCTCGTCAGGTCTACCACTCCTCCTCCGCAGAAGCTAGACTGGAGTGAGCAATGTAGATAGAGGTTGCAGCTGGAGAGCAATGGGGATCTGTGGCAAGGCCAAAGGGGGACGGACTTGTACCTGCCGGCCAAAGCCCTGCTGAACAAGCAGTTCCAGGCAAAGAAGGCGGACATGTTTGCATCTGGCCTCACCCTCTACGAGCTCCTCACAAACCGCCTCCCCTACACTTGCATGGAGTGCAGCTGGAACGATCTGGCTGAACAACAAAGCAGCATCCCCCAACACCTTGACTGTCTCAATCTCCCTCTGCCGTGCAAGAAGGTTTTCACGCATGCCCTTGCTCCTCACCAAGGTGCTCTATTGGATGCTGCACCTGGAACCTTCAATGCAACCGTTGGCTGGGCAGGTCCTAGATTCCCAGTGGCTTATGAGTAAACCTGGGCCTCCTAAATTGTCTGGAGTAGATTTGTAATATCTAATGGCTGTTCTAGGTGTAAATAATTGTGCTGAATCAGATAGTATGTTCAGTTTTTCAATTGTGTCAACAAAATTTTTCAAAATTAAGGTTCAAAAAGTTGTGGTGCAGTTGGCCCTCAGCAGTTTGCGCTCATCTGCACCACAACTTTTTGAACCTCAATTTCTAAAAAACTTTGTTGACAACTTTGAAAAACTGAGTACATTATCGGATTCAGCACAATATTATAAATCTAGAACAGCTGTTAGATTTTCTAAAACAGCCGTTAGAGAAGCAGCAGATTGAAAACTGATCCTTGCAACTAAACAAACAAAAATCCCAGTAGCACGTAGCCATAAGCTTAGGGCATTTTTTTGAACTAAAAAAGGCAAAGTTTAGAAATATAAAATTTTGTTCTCCTGGGTTTTGTGCCTAATGGCTTATATTTTTAACAATCCTTTTTGAATCTAAAGCAAACTGCATGCTTGGATTTGGCCCAAACGAAGCACTTTAAAAAATCACTTCCTTGCAACTCAGTGGCATGGTTGAGCACTCATTCATGCTGCAATGCTTTCCAAATTCCTTCCAAAAACCTGGGCCTCCTAAATTGTCTGGAGTAGATTTGTAATATCTAACGGCTGTTCTAGGTGTAAATAATTGTGCTGAATCAGATGGTGTGTTCAGTTTTTCAATGGTGTCAACAAAATTTTTCAAAATTGAGGTTTTTAAAAGTCCCAGCGCGGTCGGCCAGCAATTTGTGCTCATCCGCGCCGCGACTTTATGAACCTCAATTTCTAAAAACTTTGCTGTTAACTTTGAAAAACTGAGTACATTGTGGTGATATGCAGCGGGAATGTAGCAAGATACACTTTCATCGTTGTCACCGAAGGGGGGTTAGGAAGGCAGCGGAACTGGTAGGGGAAGAGTGAGCCACATTAGAGAGCAACTGAACCTGGCCTCCCTTCCACCTGCCTCACCGACTAAGGGTCGGACAAAACCGGTTTGGGAAACGGCACAGCGCACCCGCGGGCGGCCGGGAAGAGTGGGATCGATCACATCAACAACTAGGGCAGGCAGAGGAACGGGGCCTCGGATCTAAGCTACAAGTATCGCAACACTTCTGGTCTGGGGGGGAGGAAATCATTGTCTGATGAGCAATCGGAAAGAGTGAATCGTAGCAGTGATGTGGAGACTCTTCCATCGGAGGGTTCCTGGCCTTTGATTTCATCACCAGCTGAATGTCCTC
>JASANA010004603.1:0-53642 GCA_030248095.1 Ptycholaimellus sp. GST1_10
AGCTTAAACATTTGACTCTTTCTCCTTCAGCAGGTCATGATACAGACGAAGAGGAGAGAGTGAAGAATTAGTTAGAAGGAGACGGAGGGGGGGTGAAGGAAGGGAAGCGTGGGCGGAACCAGTTCTCTGACCCATATCGTTCATCTACCACACGTCATTGAATCGCTGCACTTCACAGCCTCCCACGGCCTTTGAAGCCACGTTCATCGGTGGGGCAGATCTTCCATCACTCCAGATCACATCTCGCAGAATGATAAAGGAGGGGGAGTGTTAGTTCTGCTGAAGGGATACAAAGAGAGCATAGTGGGGAAGGCTAGTTGAAGGAGGATGTGCGGGAGAGGGAGCGGCGTTGGCTGGCTCTCTCGCTTCGGCGGAGCTGACGCGCTTCCTCGTCGGGCAGGTGCCAGGAGACGTTGGAGGTTGAGCGTCGCGCTCGGCCGCCTCCTCTCACTTCACTTCCCGCTCGGCTTCCTCGTCGGGATCCTTCCGCCAGGATGCTGGGGGTGAGGCTCTCGGTGGAGCCGTCGAGGTAGTAGGCGATTCCTTCTCCTGCGTTCAGAGTGACTGAGCGCTCAGAGAGGGAGCGTGGGAGTTCCATCATTGGCGTCATCGTCTCTCGCATCACCTCCACTGGAGCCGTTCCCGTCCAGGGCATCCAGGCTGGAAGACGCTCCGTCGCCAAAGTCCTTAGTCGCCGGCCTACTTCGTCCACCTTCTCTTTCGCCCTTCTTCCCCAGTTCGTGTACTGGGAGGCCCAGATGACGAGGACGATGACGGCGACGATGGCGATGAGGGCGAGGATGATGCCGACGATGGTGACGATGGGTTTGACGACGGAGGTGCCGAGGCTGTCGATGCCGTGCCAGGTCGTCTTGGCCAGGCCCTGGGCTCCGTCGGAGATTGCTCCTATCACTCCTCCTACTGCGTGTCCGTAGGCTTCAATGCCCTGCACCACTCCACTGGGGTTCATGGAGAAGTGGCTGGTGTAGTTGATGAGGCTGGTGAGCTTGCGTTCGAACACGGGTATGTTGGAGGAGTAGGCGGCGAGGGCGGAGAACGGGGGCATCAGGCGGGCGTTGAAGAGCACGGGGGAGTCGTAGGTGATGTTGGGGATGAGGTGTTGGAGAAAGGGTGTTTGGAGGTAGGTGGCGAAGGTGCCGTGGGTGAACTGCTGGAAGAAGGCGGCGGTGTCCTCCTTGGAGACGGGGCCAACGAACTGGAACTGGCTCACCAGGTCGCAGTCGATGAGCGGGCTGTGGTGGACCAGATCCAGTCCAACTCCGTCTGGCAGGAAGAGGATCTCTCCGGAGCGGAGCTTGACGGGCATGAAGGCGTAGCATTTGTCATCTCCCTTGAGTTGATGGAAGGGGAAGACGGTCGCTACTTCTGCCTTGATGCATTGGGAGACGTAGATCGCGGACCCTCGGACCTCGGCGGCTAGGTCCTCCCGGCCAGTGAGGGCGCGGAGTCCGTTGGTGGGGTTCATGTGGAAGATCTGTTTGAGCAGCTGGTACTGGTGCTCCTCGATGACGCACATGCGATGCTCGTCCTTCATGTCCAGTTGGCTCATGATGTCCGTCAGTTCATCCACGATGTAGTGCAGCTTCGCTTCGCCCGGGTCGTGGAGGTTCACCCAGTCCTCGATACGGCGGAGGCGGTCGTGGATGAGGGCTGTCCTAGCGTTCTTGTCGAGATCCCACGGAGAGCTCCTTGGCTGATCTGCCGGAGTCTCGCTCCTTCCGTCCGGATCTGAGGAGAGGGGTGGGGAAGTGCGAGGTGGAGGATGTGGATGGATGGGGGCAGGAGTGGAAGCAGATCGTTTCTCTCGCTGACTCTGCATCCTTCTCCATTCCTCCAACTTCTTCCAATCTTGGCCTTGGGTTGATTGAGTCGATGAGGATCGATGAGGATCGCTGGGTTTTCCTCGCGGCTTTGGGTACTCCACCTTCTTCTTCCGCTTGTAGTTGATGCGAAGCGCTCCTCCTTCGTGGGATAGAAGCACGTCGGCAGGCAGACAGCCCAGCTCTGGCTTGTTGTAGGGAAAGTCTGGAGGTGGGCTGTAGGTGGAGAATGAGGTGGAGAGTTTGGCGATGCGAATGCGGTCGCCCATGATGTCTCCGCTGTAGGAGCCGTAGTGGGAGAAGGGGCAGTAGGAGAAGACGGGGTTGTCGTCCCAGACGATGGTGTACGTGTCCTGCACGCAGCTCTCCTTGTCCACGTCGCAGCCTTCCAGGCCTCCAAGGTTGGAGGTCAGTGCTCGGTTGGAGGCGTAGACTGATCCCTCGTGGACGATGAGGTTGGTGGTGTAGTAGTAGAAGGTCTTGAAGCAGCAGGGCCAACCGTACTCTTCCTCCTGGTTCGTGGAGTAGACGTTGTCGTCCAGCTTCACCAGCTTCACTTCGCGGTACTTCTTCGTCTTCCACGCCGTCAGACACTCATCCGCAGGCACCGGCTTCCATTCCACTCGATCAGCGAGACCCCAGTTGAGGAAGTGGGTGATGATGTCGTTCCTCGTGGTGGTGGTGAGGATCTTCAGCATGCATCGAGCGGCGGGAACGCTGGGTCCGGAGGGTTTTGGAAGGTAGAGGTCCACTGTGTGGTAGGTGCGTGGCAGAGGTTGAGTGTAGACGGAGCAGTCGCGAGTGTAGGCTGGGAGGATGAAGGGACGTCCTCCGTTGTGGTGCTGAGGGCAGAGCTGGAAGTGAACGTTCGTCGGCGGCGGCACCTCCAGGTCCCTCTGGTGTTTCTTTCCTTCTCGCAGACGCTGTCGAATCTGCTCTGCGGTGAGTGGAGGTGGCTTGGGAGGGTCCGGGGGGCTGGTGGAGGGTGGTTGACTTTTCTCGTTGGAGGGACGGTAGCCAGGGTAGAGGGGGGTGAAGCTGACGCGCTCCTCCGCTCTGCCCTGGCTCTGGCCTGGCAGGGTCTGGGACTCGGTGGACAGAGAGGCCGCGGTGGGGATGAGCATCGCCGTCACCAGCATCAGCGTCATCCAGGGCAGTTTGCCCGGCAGCCTCGTCTTCCTTTCCTTGTTCCACTGCTCATGGGTGGCGTAGGGAGCTGGGGGCTTTCGTCCACGTCGTCGTGGGATGAGGAAGGAGTCCGGGTCGGCGGAGTCCTGGAGGATCCACTGCTTGCGGCCGTGGTCGTCCTCCATGTCCAGCGTCGCTTCATCGTCCAGCTGCCTCCTCGTCTCCCTCTCGCAGGCTTCTTCCACCTCGTCCTCCCTCTTGTAGCAGGCGAGCAGCATGTGGCGTCGCCTCATTGCCAGCTCCGTATTTCCTTTGAACTCGGGAGGATCGTCGCGAGTGCATTGGAGGGCCAGGAGCTCGGCGGTGTTCTTGGGTGGACGGGTAGGCTGGGTGTTGGTGAATTCATCCGACGGTTCTCCAGCGAGGTAGGCCTCTTGGAGGTGGCTGAATCTGAGCTTCTTCTTGCGAGTGGAGCGGCGCGGAGGGCTGGCTGGAGGCTCTTTATGGCGCTTCTTGCCAGAGGAGAGGTTCTTGGTGGCCGAGGAGCGTTTGAGGATGCCGCGGATGGGAGGTGCGGGAAGGTCGTCTCCGTCGTTCACGGCTGCTTCAGAGGCTGTGTCGGACGCCTCTTCCCAGACGGGCGCATCCTCCTCCTCGCCTGATTCCTCCACGATGTCTTCAGGCTCCTCGTTGGGATTCGGAGGTTCATCGTAGGTGTGGAGTTGTGCCTCGTCGCCCATGTCGTAGATGGATTCCTCGTCTCGCTTCCTCTTCACCTTCGTGTCCTCCTCAGAGTCATCCTCGTCGCCTTCGCCTTCCTCCTCTTCTTGCTCGGGTGCATCGCTGCCCTCCGGGGAGGGGGGCAGAAGGAACGGTTTGGGGCGGGGCTCGTAGAGGAGGGGGATGAGGGAGCGAATGTGACGATCGAGGATGGTGTGTTTCGTCTTCCCGCCCTTCACGCGCTTGTTGACCAGGACCTTCGCCATGAGGGGCTTCTCCTCCTTCTTGTCTCCGGCGGCGTAGGTGGGGAGGAAGCCGACGATGCATCCGATGTGGAAGGTGTGGCGGGGCGCATTTTTGTTGTACAGCCACACCAGCTCTCCTTCCATCGGAGGGCGAAGGGATTCATTGCGTCTTGGTTTGAAGTAGTGCTTCTGCTCCGCGATCAGCATGTTCTTCAGCTCCTCGATGTACACCTTCCAGACTCGTTCCAGGAGTGCTTCTCGGTGCTGGTAGAGGTTGAGGAGGCGCGTGGGCTTGTATTCCTTGTCGGTGTAGGTCTTGGTGGGGGCGGGAGGAAGGACGAGTTCCAGGTTGGGGTAGAGGAAATGGGCGGGGGTGAGGACTTGAGGGTCTTCGCCGTAGGCAAAGAGGGGGCGGCAGTTGAGGATGGCCTCGATCTCCTGCAGCATGGGCTGCATGTCGAAGAACTTGATCGTCTGCTCCTTGTTCTCCGCCTTCATCTTGGCCAGCACCTTGGCCACCATTCCCACCGTTCTCTCCACCAGTCCAGAAGAGGCTGGATGGTAGGGGGGAATGGTGCGGAGGGTGGTGCCTCGAAGGGGGAAGTAGGTCTCCAGGACGTCCACGTCCTGCTGGCTGAGGTTGATGTCGGTGTAGTCGGAGAGGGAGAGGGTGGCCCAGACGAGCTGGGAGCCGTTGTCGCAGTAGACCTCGCGGGGGTAGCCGAAGCGTCCGGTGAGGGTGCGGATGGCGCCGAGGATGGTGGGTCCGTCGATGCGGTGGACGAGGGCCAGGCCAACTCCTCTAGTCACCTGACAGGTGTAGACTAGGACGTAGGCCTTGCCTAGACGGTAGTCTTGCACTTCCGTCACCTCGTCGGATCCCTTCTCCTTCTTCTTCTTCGTCTTGCCAGTCTCGTAGAGGACGTAGTATGGTCCCTTGAGGTCCATGGCCACGTTCTTCATGACACTCCTCTTCTCGAAGCGAATGGCCGGGTAGGAGCGGAACTGAGGGGCCGCGAAGGGCATCGCTTCCGTGCGGCGGCAGGTGACGCAGAAGTTCAGCGCCGCTCTCACTCTCCTCGCTCCCGACGTTATCCAGTAGCGCTGACGCATCATGGCTAGCGTGGACTTCGTTTTCATGTGTCCCACCAGCTCGTGGTAGTGTAGGATGAGGAGGATGGTGAAGGGATGCTCGTTGGGCAGGAGGACGGGGTGCTTGGCGTCCAAAGGCAGCGTCATCCGCTCCAGCCTTGCTCCGCAGCGAATGAGACCGGTGTCAGAGAGCTGTAGATCAAGGCTGCGGATGAGCTGAGTGACGTGGCCCAGTGCTGCCTTCTCAGGGTTCTCCAGGGCCCTGATGATGTCCTTGAAGCAGCGCTGCTGTAGCTGGCGCACCCAGAGCTCCTCCGCGGCTTCTCTTTCCGCGGCTGTGATGGGTCCCTTGGGAACCGGATGCTGGCGCAGAAACCTCCTCTTCGCCCTCGTTGCCTGGACGGTGGAGTTGAGGAGGTAGTTGAAGGACTTGCCGATGAAGTGCTGCGCCTGGAAGCCAAATGGTCCCTCCACCGCATCTTCCATCAGCGCCTTCCTCGTCGTTTGGACCATGCAGTGCATCTGTGGTCCGGCGGCGGAGACTTCGTGGCAGTCCACCAACTCCACAATGTCCACTGCGGTGGGGTGCTGGTAGGAGGGGAAGTCCTGCGGTTCTCCCTGCGCCCAGCTGGGTCCGTGGAACCAGAGGTTGAAGTTCTCAGGTTCCTTCATGTCCCCGATGGACAGGCCTCTGGACGCCATGTCCGCCGGGTTTTGGCTGGTGGAGACGTGGTGGATGGAGAAGCCCAGCTCCGCCTGGAGCTCTCGGATCTTGGTGATCCGATTCTTGGTGTAGAGGGTGGGCCCCTTGCCGTTGTGGCACTGCTGGAGGGCGATCATGGAATCCGTGTACAGCCGCATTTCCCGCACCTGGATGTCGGGAGGAAGCTCGTTGTAGACGGTCTTGAGAGCTTTGGCGGCCTTTTCCAGCGCCAGCAGCTCCGTCTTCGGCGTGTCCTCCAGCTTGACGGGGTTGGGAGAGGCCTTGGCGAAGAGGAGAGTGCAGAGGGCTCCCTGCATCTTCTCCTTGCGGCGTCCCTGTCCGTCGTAGAGGACCACGGCCTGCATGGCTTCCCGGTTGGTGTAGGTGTGGCTGTAGATGCCGAAGCCGTGAGCCCTGTTGCTGGCGTCGGAGAAGCCGAGCAGGGTGATGACGTCGGCGCCGGTGAAGGTGGCCCTCCTCGCCAAGGAGATGGCCGGGACTCCCGCCAGGTCCTCTTTACAGTCCTCCCACCGCTCCTGGAACTCCTTCCTGGTGATGGGCGTGTCCCAGTCGTAGTCAGCCAGGGCGACGTCGTGGAAGAGGAGCTTGATTCGGAGCAGGACTGGGGCCAAGAGGGCGAAGGGGTCGAAGTGGGAGGCGTAGTAGGAGAGGATGAGGCGCTTGGTAGGGGGAGAGGTGACTTTCTTCTCTGGTCGGGCCACTCCCAGCACATCCCTCTCCGCGTCGTACGCCACTCCCAACATCTTCTGCCCTTCCATCTTTCCTCTCTCGTCGGAGCGCAGCTTCTTGTTGAACTCGGCGGAGTTGGAGGTGAACTCTCGCAGGTTCATGCCCGCTTCCTCAAACATCTTCTTCGCCTCTGTCTTCTTCCTCATCGCCTCCTCCCAGGTAGCGGCGGTGAAGGCGACGTTGTCGACGTAGGTGAGGGACTTGATTTCCTCCGCCAAGGGTGTGTCGTACTTGGCCAGGTGGGTGTCGATGACGACCTGGAGGACGGCCGGGCTGGACTTGAAGCCGAAGCCGACTCTCTTCAGTCTGAAGGCGCGGACGTTGTCTGGGCTGGGGGGACGCTTGTAGTCCGCCAGCCAGAGGAAGCGGGTGAGGTCGCGGTGGTCTGGAGTGAGGTCGATCTGAAGGAAGGCCTTCTCCAGATCTCCGAAGACGATGATCTCGGAGAAGCGGCTGCGTAGAACGATGCCGACGAGGGATTTGAGCAGTTGGGGGCCGGTTTCCAGCATGTCGTTGAAGGATAGGCCTGGACGCACCTTGGTGGTGGGGTCCAGGACAGGTCGGCACTTGGTGTGGAGGGAGGAGGTTTTGATGACGGGGAAGCAGGGTAGGTAGAAGGTCTTCCCGCGTACTTCGGAGCGCTCGGCGCTGGGGATCAGCTCCGAGTAGCCGGCCTCCACCTGTCCCATGATGGCCTCGTGGAACATCTTGGTGAGGCCCTTCCTGTTCAGGGTCTGGTAGGCGGACTCCAGTCGCTTATAGGCATGGTTGTAGCCGAGGCTCGCGTCGCTGGGGAAGGGTTGCGTGAAGGGGAAGGGGGCCATGTAGCGCTCCGGCCCTTTCTTGATGAGCGCCCGGAATCTGCCCAGTGCTTCTTCCTGCACCGTCGTCGTGAGCTCTTCCTCTGAGATGCCCTCTCTCTCCAGCGTATGGTAGTTCTGGAGCTCATGGACAATGGATGAGTTCATCAGGGCCGTCGCTCGCCTCCTCCTCGCTCCACTCACGGGCGGCAGTGAAGACTCCGCCACTCCCATCAGCAGCTTGCCGATGTGAGTGTGGAGGATGCAGAGAGAGGGGAGGATGAGGGAGTTTCGGGTGAGGGTGCTGGCGAGGAGGGAGGAGGTAATGTGGACTCCGAGCAGGATGTCCACCTTGAAGCTCTCTTCCTCCTCTCTGGGCGGCAGGTTCAGCAGATCCGGGTGCTGTCCGTAGAGGTCATCCCACAGCTCCGTGGGAAGGGCTGGGGAGAGCCAGACCGGAGGGCAGACCTCGTCCTCCACCACCCAGGCCTCCACCGGGAAGCTGAAGCCGTTGTTGGCGGTCAGGTTCAGGGCGACGCGATCCATGGCGATCTTTCGGCAGTGCGTCTGTCCGAAGACTCCAGTGCTGATGAGGCTCTTTCCCAGTGACTTGAGGCCGAGGAAGGTGGCGAGCTCGCGGGTGATGGCGGTGATCTGGGAGCCAGTGTCCAAGAGACACTTGGCGGGGGCGGAGATGTCGTCGCTGTCCAAGCTCATCTGCGCCTCGAACGTCAGCATCACCGGCACGTTCTCCTTCACCTCCTCGACGGACGCTGTCATTGCTGTCAGTCGCTTCTCTCTACTCCCACTGCGTCCGTCCTTGGAGCGCGTGTGATTGGGTCCTGGAGTGGAGTGACGGGTGGACAGTTTCCCGGACTGGCTTCCTCTGCTTTGGCTCCATCCTTCTCTCCTTTCTCCTCCGTCGCGGCTCCAAGGTCATGACCGAGGGGACGGAGAGCTTGACTGGCCGCGTCTCCCCGCACTGGGCGTGCGGGACCTGGGCTGGGAGCTTGGCTGCGAGGAGCATCCAGGGCTCCTTGACTGGTGACGGTAGGGGGAGGAGGAGAAGGAGGGGCGTCTCTGACGCTCACTTCTCTTCTCGGGAGTTTCTCGGAAGCCGGAGTCCTTCCTTTCACGGCTCTCCTTTCTCTCTCGCGACCCGTACTCGCTTCTGCGTCCGCTCTGCCTCTCTTCCCGCCTTTCCTGCGAGTGGTGGCGAGTGCCGTAGAGGCGGTAGCAGAGGGCAGTGTGATGGGAATCGCTGTGGCACTCGCGGCAAGAGCTGCGAGTGCCGCACTGATCGGACATGTGCCCCTTTTTGAGGCACTTGTAGCAGTGGTTGTACTTCGCGATCTGCTCCTTCCTCTCCTCCATGGTCTTGTAGGCCTTGCAGTTCTCGTCCTTGTGGCTGCCGAGGCAGAAGGAGCATCTGTCCCCTCTCGGTTCCAGTTGCGGCTCCGCGTCTTCCTGATCCGTTCCAGCCGCCAGGGAGACGTAGCACTGAGTCACCGACTGTCGCCTCTTCTTGTCCTTGTCGGAAGAGGAGGTGGCCTTGGGGACCTTGTACTCTCCCAGCAGCAGATCCCTCTTCCTCAGTTTCTCCGCCTCCTGGCTCAGGATGGGGATGAGATGGTTGAGAGTGATCTGGTGGGCCTGCAGGCCGGGGAGTTTGTTGACGACGCGGTTGCGGAGGTTGGGCGGGAGCTTGTAGAAGACGCCCTTGGCCAGGTGCTGTAGCCCGTCATCGGGAAGACTGCACTGCTCTCGCAGGAAGTAGTACTTGGCCTTGAGCGTGTCGTTGAATGTCTTCAGGTTCTCATCGGACACCTTGGGGAGATCCTGGATCTCCTCCTGGGCACGGGAGATGAGGAGAGAGGGGTTGTTGTAGTCATGGTCCAGGCTCTGCATGATGAGGTTGTAGTTGGCAGGGTCGGCGGCGTACATCTTGGTGAGCCTGGCCGGTTCCCCGGAGAGGGCTTCCACCAACGCGAGCATCCTCTCCACCGGCGTGTAGGCGGCGGAGTCCATGTAGTTGGTCCAGAGATTGCGCCAGAGATGGTACTTGAGGGGGTTCCCGCTGAACTTGGGCACTTCCAGCTGGGGCCTTGTCGATCGCAGTTGCTCTCTGGCGAAGAGCTGCGTGAGCTGAGTCAGGGCTCCGATGATCTGGCCTTGCTCGTTGACGACGGGGGCGGCCTGCTGTGGGTGCAGGGGAGGCACTGTACTCGCTCGGTCCGCCCGGTAATGGTGGTGTCGGGGCTCCGAGGTTTGTGGGCTGACTTCGGCCGGAACTGAGGCTGACTTCCGGTGACGTCAGAGCGATATCTGTCTGCCACTACGTCGCTCAGCGCCGGTCTTGGCGGCAGTGGCTGCGGCACTTGGTTGCGAGAAGCAGGTCTGACGGGCACGAAGGGGTCTCGTGCACGTCCCTGCGGCGTGAGTCCGCGCTGAGGCGGCCACTGACTGCGGCTCGGTGGCCTGCAGAGGTGTCCGGTTTCCTCGTTGTGTGAGCGATGGCTTTCTCCACCTTGAGAAGGCCTGGAGAATGTGGGCTGGACGGGCCCCCGCATGGACCCCACGGCCGTCTGTGTGGGCACTGTGGGTCCGGCTTTGGGCGCTGTGGCCCCCGCTGCAGACGATTGTTTCCGCTCTGGCATCAGACTGGCGGCTGACCCGGCTTGCGTGGCAGCTGGCGCGCCCTCTAGAGGAGGAAGGCTGTCTCGGAGGTCGTTCATGTCGGCGAGGGGTCCAGAAACTGAGGCGTTGAAGCTAGGCTGGGACTGGATAGGCGGGTTGTGGGCGTAGGGGGGTACTTGCGGGGGTTGTGCGGGTGTCAGATGCGGGGATTGGGTGGGGGTCTGTCGATTGAGGCGGTGCTCCTCTCCTCCTCCCGCGGGCAGCTGGTTGCCGTTGAAGGAGAAGGAATGGGAGACGGTGGGGGGAGGCGTGGTTGGATCTGGGAGGATGGTGCTCAGGAGCTGTTCTGGAGTGACTGAGTAGCACAGTTTGCCCAGTCGATCCGCCTCCTCCCTGCGCTCCTCTCTCTCCGCGAGCTTGAAGGAGCACTCCATCTCATACTCCTGGGCTCTGGGATGGGAGGGGGAGAGGTTCTTGATCAGGAGGTCCAGCGCGTTCACTTGATAGCCAGCCTCATTGAGGCGTTCGATGGCGTTCTTGTACGGGCTGGCGATGTCCTCGTCCCAGTGGCCGCTGATGGATTGCGTGTGGCTTCTACTGCTGCCCTCCCGCTCCTGGGCGGAAGTGTATCGCGTCGGAGGCGGAGGGGCCGAAGGAGTAGGGAGGAGGAGGTCCTGAAGGGGTGGGTCTCACAGGGAGGGGTCCACTGGGGCTCGGAGACGCTGTGCTGGCTTGGGGGCCGGGAAGTAGGGGTCGTAGCTCATCTTCACACAGGCGGCGGAGTAGAAGTTCCAGATCAGTCGCTGCAGGGTCTCCCTCACACCCACCGAATCTTCGCTGATTCCGTCCAGCAGGGGTTGAAGGTTGCTGGGGTGGAAGACGCCCTGGGAGACGAGCTGGAGGAGGATGGACATGCAGTCCCTGTTCTGGTTCTCGAAGCACGTCTGGCAGAAGTAGCCCTCCTTGAAGTTGTTGAGAAGGTACTGGCAGAGGTTGGGCAAGAAGCGGAGGTCCTCCGGGTTGATGCTGGCCTCCAGTGGGCCCGTCGTGCACAGGAAGCAGCTCTGGCGGCAGGCTCGGCAGTTGATGGGCGCGGCGGGTGTGCTGGTGTTGCCGCAACGAGAGCAGGTGAAGTTGGAGCTCATTGTCGCAGCAGATGTTGCAGTAGGGCCGAAACGACAACTGCTGTTGAGGCAACAGCTTGCCGACACTTCCGCCCTTCCTTACTCGACAATGCTAGAAGAGAGATTGTAGCAAGGAGGGGAGGGGAGGAATCGAAGGGAAGGGTGAGGAAAATGAGGGAAGGGGAGGAGTGAGGAAGTGAGGAGAGGAGGAGGGTGAATGGCACTCTGGGGATAGGCCACTTGCCGACACTGAGCCTGTCTTACTCCTGTCTTGTCACTGTCCAGTTCTGTTGATCGTCTCGCTTTCTTCCGCTGTCATGCAAGCATGAGTTAGGCAGACTAATTGTTATTTCCATTCTAACTTTCGTCTGCCCGACTGTTTTGCATTGCGTGGCCGATCCTTGGCGCCCTTCTCTTCTCACGAGACTCGCAGCTCGAACTGGAGCTCACAAGGAGTCTCATCGAAACCGCTAATGCGTAATTTCTAGAGACTGCTTGCGGCTTGATGGGAGACTGTTCCAGAAGGGCCTAGTCATCCTTTCTTGCGAAAGTAGACTTTAGCGGCCGTAGTCCAGGGGCAGTTCCAGACGGATCATAAGTTGGCTCGGTCAGAAGTGCCTGGGAGTGTGAAAGGGAAACGGAAGGGAGCTGAGTTACAGAGAAGGGGAGGTGTAGAGAATGTACAGGGAAGAGATAGAAAGGAGGTGGGGAATAAGCGAAGCGCGAAACGCTGAAACTCCAAAAGGGGTGAAGGGAAAGGAGTAGTGTGAAGTTGGGTGATAAGAAAGAGCGAGGTCCTAGGCAGAGAGTTGAGAGTGAAGAGTGAGGGGAGAGCGGGTGAACGGCAGGGGTGTAATGTCGCCTGAACGGCCAACAAGGCTCTCCGCTTCCTCTCATCGAACGAAGGGGGTTGGGCAGGTAGTGCCAGGACGGGTAGAAAGGGAGAAGCGAGGGGGGTGGAGTGGGTGCGTGTGTGGGCTAGGGGAGCGAAAGGAGAGGGTGTAAAAACTAGATAGCTGGAAATAGAGGCCCTAGCAAGGGGTGTTCGTCTTGGGCAGCCTTGAATAGGCAGCTGCCGATCTGGGCTTGCTGCTCCCGGGAGCGGGGGCAGCTGGCGCTTGTCGGCTCTTGACGAATTGGCTGATGAAGAGGTGAGGACAAAGAGCCTTGTTCAACTGGTTCTGGATAGGCTGATGAACACCGATGACGAAGTCCTCTCTCTCTGAGCTGCTGACGAGCTTCCCGTCTTCTGCTTTTGCGCCAGTTCGCTCGAGACTGGTACAAAGATCCCAGAGATAAGTCCGTCGAGATAGAGCTCTAGGATTCCCTTGTCCTTCCCTAATGCTGTCGCATCGTAGGTTCTGGTGAAGAATCTGGCCAGTGCATGTTCACCAAGGGATTTCCGTGGGTGGAGGCAGGACTCCAGTGGAAGCAGGAATGTGGAGGAGCTGGATGGCAGCTGTTCCTCCGGTTGGCTCCGCTCGGTTGGGGTAGCCTGTGGCAGCCTATTCTGCCCGGATTGACGACTGTCGAGAGTGGCACTGTCGACACCGAAGTTGAATTCTCAGAAGGCTGTCGATCGCTTTCGGAGATTGGCAAATGATCATGAACGGAATTCTCACTTTACACCCGCAGGTCAGCAAAGGAGAAAGTCCGCTCCGTGACTCAGTCTGACAAATTGCGCAGTTGACAATGGGTCAGCTAGGCAGCGCAGACGGGAGATTGCAGAGCAGGCAATGGATGCAGCTCGTGGCCGGACAGCAGCAGCTGTCGGCAGGTCTTTTCGGAGTTTCGTTCCATCCGAAAACTTGCAGGCTGTCATTCTCCAGATGTGAAGAAGACCGGTCATGAACGGCTGCTGGCCAGAGGCAGGCAGCAGTCGAACCGAAAAAGGGCACCTTGTTTTAGTTGCTTGCGTCCAGTTGCGATTGGCCCTTGCAGTCGCTAACTGGTGGATTGGCGAAAGCCTGCTTCTTTGCCCCGCAGGGGGTCACAAAGGAAGGCCTTTCGCTTTTCCGTTGCCTTTCAGCTCTGCCTCCTTCTGTACACATTGTGCAAGTTGGAGGAGAGGTGAGGGAGGCCAAAGGATAGCAATCGGAGATTAGGTGGTTGGTCGTCCGGACGATGTTGTTGGAGTTGCGCAGCGTGGCCATGTTGGCGCTGAAGCTGGGGAAGTCAGTGAGGACACCGTTCAAGCCGATGGGAAAGGCATCCAGACAATCACTCAACTGCTATCCAAAAAGCTGTGCCTTTCTTCGCACTGCTTTGCAGCTTAAACATTTGACTCTTTCTCCTTCAGCAGGTCATGATACAGACGAAGAGGAGAGAGTGAAGCATTAGTCAGAAGGAGACGGAGGGGGGGTGAGGGAAGGGAAGCGTGGGCGGAGCCGGTTTCTCCGACCCATATCGTTCATCTACCACACGTCATTGAATAGCTGCACTTCACAATATATACGTTTTTGGAAAAAATTTGTCTACCCAAAAAAGTAATGTTTCTACTAGTAGGGTACCGGTTCCCCCCTCCAGAATTGTAAGGCCGGACAATACCTTTCCAGAAAAAAAGTAGTGAAATCAGTTGAGGTCCTCCGCCTGTCCAACGGGGCCTTTTTCTTACACCTTCAGCTAAACAGCGTGTCAGCCAGAGTGAAAGAAAGGAAGGCTTGCACTTGGCAATAGTCGCCGTTGGCTGCAGTTGAACTTGACTCTGTCCAACTGCCGACATCACATTCCTTGCTCTGCAAGCTCCGAAAGGATGGCAGGCTGCGGTGCTTCCTGGGCAGGAAGAAGGGCAGTAGTGGAGAGGCTCCTGGTGGCTGACGCAGAAGTCATTTCTATAGGTGGCTTAGGTTCACTTCCGCATTTCTTCCAGCACTTATAATAACTGGTACCATCGGCAAGCCGAAATAGAGCTCTTTTCTCCTGAAAAAATCGATTGCCCCGAGTGTAAAGCCAAAGAAATTGCCCTATTACTAGTGACATCTGCTTGTGGGGCATTTGCATTTTGTTTTCGCGCGCAGTTCCAGGACTCTTTTCATGCGCGCTCTAACAAAATGCAGGTGACACAGCAGATTTCACTAGTAATAGGGCAATTTCTTTGGCTTTACACTCGGGGCAATCGATTTTTTCAGGAGAAAAGAGCTCTATTTTGGCTTGCCGATGGTACCAGTTATTTCCTCAACTTTAAAAGCATTCAAAAATATTTCATTAGTAGTAGATCTATTTCGTTGGCTTTGTACTCGGGGCAGTCAATTTTTGGGAGAAAAGAGTTTAACTCTTGGCTTGCCAATGGTACCAGATATTTTCTCAACTTTAAGCATATAAGGAATTAAATAAATTAAATAGAATAAAATAATTATTAATAAAATTAAAGATTTAGAACCCAATAGGCTCAGCGCAAAGTTAATCATCTTACCACTACACCACAGGGGCGCATGCATTTAGCTGGGAAATAGCCTATTATTAATGCACAAATCTGCGCAGTTGAAGACCCAAGGGGAGGGGGATGAAATGAATACCTACACCCGTTCATGGAGTAGATGCGAAGAAGGGAAGGGAAGGGAAAAAGGGAAGAAGGGAAAGGAAGGGAAGGAGTTCGTGCGGCACTTTTGTTTGCAAATTTTCAAAGCCAAGGAAGCCATATTTTGCTAATTTTCGCGAGTACCCCCCACAATTCGATGTTGTTCTTTCCAATGCTGCAAAAATCTCATCAATTGGTGCAGACAATGTTGAGAAAAACGCTTATCAGTTTCAAGATCTGGCAATAACCCTCAAAACATACACCTGGGTCGAAAAGAGGGGCTGGGCGCTGACACTCCGCTAAAGCTCCGTTCGCGCCAGCCCAATGCTGTCGATTGCATTCACAAGGGCTGAAAGAATCGTGGAAGCCTGCTTCTTTGCACCCCATGGGTAAACAAAGGAAGGCTGTCCACCAATCCGCTGCCTATCTTGTCTGCCTCCTTCTGTACACGCAGTGTGCAAGTTGGAGGAGAAAAGATCGGGCTGTATTCTGATCCTCGTCCGGACAATAGCAGGGGGCAGCTAAGTGCATAGCCTCAGGAGAGGGTATGGATTCTTAGTTGGCCCTTTGGCAGAGTTGCCCAGTGAAGTCGTGCTAGTCCACGGGTAGAGGAGGGTGATGGAGGATGAGTCTGGCAAATAGAAAACATCCAACAAACTACGATCTCGCTATCCATAAGCTGTGGGGCTTCCCACTGCTAGCAGCAATTCCGTAATGACATCTCTTCCCTTCCTTCTTCTTGCAGTTTTATTAAGGCAATAGAAAGAAAGTTGGAGAAGTGAGTGTAGGGCATCGTGAGGCAAGGGAGGGGGAGCAGCGGGAGATGTGGGTCGAGAAACAGGTGTGGGCGGGGCGCCAACAATGCACCTTCCCATCATCTCATCCAACGTCATTTGCATTAATACTCTTCACACACACACACACACACACACACATATATATATATATATATATATATATATTTTTGACAGATATTTAGTAACCTGTATAGACCACTGAGCAGCCCTTCGGTCTGCTCCGCGGTCAAAAATCTCCCATATTCCTCCTAAATCCCCCTTGGTCACGGTTCATTAGTTAACCCTTCTCCCCGAATGCCAGAGCAGTTGTTAGACGACTTGTCATTATCTTTGTCCATTGTAGAAAATTTCATTCCATTGTGGTAGGCCATTGAATCGCCAGCAGTTCCAGCTGCACCAGATATGCTTAGTGCGTAGCTGCTTGCGTTGTTTCCAACCTTAAATCGCAATTTCGCATGTTATTTTAGCCGGTCTCATTTCAATGTTTGCAGCTAAAATCAGTGATGTGCACACGAAAAAGCCACACGACACAAAAACAAACAAACAAATAAACAAAAAAATCGCATTTTGTGTTGTTCATTTTGGGTCTCCAGGGAAAAGTTGGAAAAGTCGATTTCTGATTGTCCAAGTCTTAATTTTCACTAAGTACGTAGTTAAGCGTCAGACCAGTCTGGATCATAAACGTGGCATAAATCTGAACATGAATAATATCCACTTTAACTCATCCTAGCAACCCATTGTAACCTTGATATGCAGATTTTGCATCATTTTGGGTCTCCAGGGGCCAATTTATCCTTAAAAAACCCGGGGAGTGAGTGTCAAAAATTTTTCATACCTGGAGAATGATTATGAAAAATTTTTCATTCCCGGGGAATGAGTGCCAAAAAATTTTCATTCCCGAGGGATGAGTACCAAAAATTTTCCATTCCTGGGGTATGAAAATGAAAAATTTTTCATTCCACCTAATTTTTGATTCTTTTCATAAAACTTGTGTCGACGGCCCCAAAAATGAAGCCCATGATGAAGCCCATGATGAAAGTTTACAGTTATTCACACAGCTTTTCACAATTTTTACATTGATAATCTTAATTTGTTTCTTACTCCAGTCCATTTATTTTATGTTGCCTTACCTTGAAAGTTTGGTAGGTCTCATAGGCTGAGGCTTCATCACTGCATTTTTGCATGTCAAAGCGAGCCCGATGAAGTTTACAATTCGTTGTAAGGATGTGAAGGTTGTCTAAGCCCAGCCAAAAGTTGTCATTTCTGGACACTATCCCGAAGCCTTCTTCGTAGGCTTTCCATTCTCGGGCAAAAGAAACACTGGCATCGACTCGTCTATAGTAAAAATGTTGGACATAACTTTTGCGTAAATTATTCTTCAACTAACTGCTGGACTAAAGTAAAACCATGGTCCTTCATTTCGCAAACAGCGTTTACTGTTTTTACTCGTGTTCCATCGTACAGACGCAAGGAGTATATGCCTGTTACTCTGACGCCTGCTTTGAAATAGTCGGCACAAGTGAAGCAGGCAAATCCTCCATCATCTAGAACCAAAATACAAATTTTCAAAAATTCAAAACAGAAAAATTCATACAGTTGGAATTCTTCTAGTTTCCATTAGCACAGTGATGTTTTATTTTGTATGTTTCTACGTTAAAAAAAATAAATTAACCTTCCAATCTCTCCACAGCAGAATGCTTTTGTTGATGCAAAGCCTCAGCTACTGGGCCGCAGGCCAAAGCCAATGCTCTGTTGCCCTGGCAGAAACCGTTCTCAAAGGTCACTTTGCAGCGGGTCAGATCGCTATATCTGTCGCGACATCTAAATAAAGGTCGCATTATCAACTCAAGTTGATTGGACCAATTTTAGTGAACTGAAGTTGATTGAGCCTGAACTGGGCCTTTGCAGAAGATTTGATTCGAAACTCGTTGTGGCTCAGCACAATAGCTATACCTTTACTGGATATGTACGAGAGATGTGGAATGAAATGGAGGTGAAATGGAAGGTAAACTCAAAGCCTAGGCTATGACAGATTGCACGAGCTTCCACAGCGCTTGTGAGGCGATGCCCGTTGCAAACGAAGCCCCAGTCTTTGCGGTTGGACAGTCGTACCTAAAAAATTTTAAAGAAAAATTGAATTTCTTGGTCTTAGATTTGCGAAAAATTTTACCTGAACCAATCCAGCGAACAAAAGAGGAGATGTTTCACCGTTGGAATTCACCAGACGGACTTGCTCTATGTAGATTTGTCCTGTTTAAATTCAAAATTGTCAATATTCGAAATCTTGATCACATTTGCTCACCGGTGGCGGATGCAATAAACATCAAAAAGCAGAGCATCATTTTGCAGTTTATGTTGCGCAGCTCGTTAGCTTTAACTGCTGGTAATAGTTGGCAGGATTGCACAGAAACATTATCATGAACATTTGCATGATATGCAACGAGTGGCGTTTAATTTCTGCCCGTCTGTACTTCAGTAGGAGCAAGAGTGGCGTTTAACCTTCTGCTAGGCAAAGATGAAGAAAAACAATATAATAAATTTCGTTAGCCGTTTTGCCGGCATTTTAAATTTCAAATATCATAAAACTTGAGGTCGGCTTGAATTAAACGTTAATAAATCAGCATTCAGCTTGCTTTTTCATCTTCATTTATCCGATTCTAAAATCGCAACCCGCTTCCCATGGTAGGGTTTCACAAGCTGCCAGCTAAAGCAGCACTAATTATGTCCTGAGCCAAGCCAAAGCATTCTAAAAGACCAGCCTGAATCAAGGCTTCACCTTCTTCTTGATTTGCCAGCATCAAACCCGAACCACTCAACATTTACGGTCTTTCCTACAATTAATTGGGCACAGCCAAATTTTAAAGGTACCTGCATTGAGTCTGATGTTGTTGATGACGTAGAACGAGACGTCTTTGCGATTTCCTAGTCCCGCAAGCTCCGCAGGCAAAGGGCTGAAGTTTGAGGCAGGCAATTACATGCATTTTTAGGTTTCTATTCTTATCCCTAAAATACAAAAAGAATTAATAAAACGAGCTAACAAGGTATACTCGGCTATCGCCAAGATGCGCGGCCTTTGGTCCAAATAAAAACCTCAAATAACATTACTATACCACCCATATGAATCACTGCCAAAAGTGAGCTGATTTTATTAAAAACTCAGGGATTTATGGATGTTCGAATTTTTGAAACATCAATATTTTAGGTTTTTGACTAAATATGAAGAGTTCATTTTAAAAAGTCCTTTTCTGAACTTCAATTTACCACCTTGATAGACGTTCATGCCAAAATTCAACTGATTTCATAGAAAAACCATTGATTTATCGATGTTCAAATTTTTGAAACATCAAGATTTTAGGTTTTTCGCTATAAATCAGGAAATAATTAATATTTCGGAAATTCCTTTTGCCAGCTTCAAGATATCACCTTAATGGACGTACCTGCCAAAATTCAGCCAATTTCATTGAAAAACCATCGGTTTATGGATGTTCGAATTTTTGAAACATCAAGATTTTAGGTTTTTCTCCATAAATCGGGAAATAATTAATATTTCGGAGATTCCTTTTGCCAGCTTCAAGATATCACCTTGATGGACGTACCTGCCAAAATTCAGCCAATTTCATTGAAAAACAAGTGTTTTATGAATTTTCGTATTTTGAAACATCAAAAAATTGAGTTTTGGGCGAAAATCGAAAAATTACGCCCATCCCAAAAAATGGCCTGGAGATACCACCCAGAAGGACCTTCATGCAAAAAATTAGCCAATTTCGTTGAAAAACCGCGGAGGCCCGGCCCCGGAAAGACACACACACGTATATATATATGTGTGTGTGTGTGTGTGTGTGTGTGTGTGTGTGTGTGTGTGTGTGTGTGTGTGTGTGTGTGTGTGTGTGTGTGTGTGTGTGTGTGTATGTATATATATATATATATATATATATATGCGGACAGACGGACGCAAAAATGGGGTAACTGCTTAAGCTGGCCTTGGCCGCCCGCCGCTTCGGGCAGGGCGCCAGAGCTCCTCCGGCCTCCGGGCATGGGTGCTACGGCCCCTACGCTTCGCCTAGCATGCTTCGCATGCTAGGCTACGCTCCGGGGCCTCCGCACCCATGCCCTCCGGCCTCCGGAGCTCTGACTGCCCTGCCCTCCGCGGCAGGCGGCCTTCGGCCGCGCAAAAATAACACAAGCTTACCGTGTTATGACAATGTCTTTGGAGCAACGCAAGCACATGGTTTTTTCACTGGTCTTTTGCTCGCGCTTTACCGAATCTTCAGGAGCAGGGTTTCTAAGCTTTTAATGCTTAGCCTGATGAGCTTTTGCTCCAACTGACGATATTGGATTATCTGCTGTTTGTTTTGCGGAAATGCGCTCCAAAGCGGTGCAGAGGCTTTGCAGTGGACTTTGATAAGTAAGGCGGTTGTGTTCGGTCAGAAAAATGTGCTCCACTGCCTGGGATGGGAAGCTGGAAGCAAAAACGGACATGTGGAACAGGACCAGTGTTGGCTAGAAGGAAAGTTGAGGCTGCATTCATTGCAACTCATTTCAAGCATCTGCGTTGAATCAGTTTCGTACGAGGATTGTGTGCATAAAAGTTTTGCACACATTGTAGAATGTATGACCTGGTATAGATTTTCATGACAGCTTAAAAATGAATTTTCCCACGTCTTTTGCATCCGTACAGTCGTGTCTTGTACAGTGCTTTAATTAATAATAAACTAAATAAATAAAATAAATATTTTACGCCAATAAATAAACTATTCACTTAAGCCTGAAAAAAAGCCTGAAAAAATTTGCTGATATATGCTGATTACACTCCAGTTTGGCATCCGGACCGGAAGATCCGGCGAACAAGATTACACAAATAATAATCCCACTTTTGCTCGAGGCACATGGTTGTGGGTTTTGTCGATACAAACGAACTTCCCAGCAAAAACACATTTTTGTTCGATCATAATTTAAAAGTTCTAGCAAGATCAAAACAATTTCCTGCACCATGCAGTGCTCTTCCTGCAAGCTTGAAATCGCCAACTCCGCCATTCCCACCCACCTCAGCCAGGTTCACCTGGGGGCTCTGGCCAGCCAGCCGATTTGGAGCTGCAGTGAGTGTGAATTTGTGGCTGTCACTGCGTATAGCTGCGCTCTTCATTCCCTTCTGCTGCAGCACGAAACCCTTACACTCCTGCTGCCTACAGATCGAATGAGCAGCATCACGGACCAGTTTAAGAGCCCAGTGTCTCCTGAAACGCCTGATTTGGTCGGAGAAATTGTCCAGGCAAGCGAAAGCTCCGAGAAAGGTTGATGGAATTGATTGCCCTCTGTTTTTTGCCGTAATCTTTTTTTTCATTGAAGTCTCAGCTCCAAAACTAACTCTAAAGAAACCTAATCAAATTGCATGGTGCCAACCTAAGTCCCCAAGCCTAGGCCATTTCAAAAAGAAAGTGAATTGCTGCAATAACCTGAGCCCAAAGATAGACTTGTTGGTCCTAGCTTTTAAGAAATATAAAAATTTTACATTAAGAAGATTTAAAATGTGCTTTTAGAAATTGAACGTGCGCAGAGTAGCTCCGAAAATCCTCCTTCGTTGGCTGTCGACATAAAGACAGAGGATACGAAAAAAGGACTGCGGAAGCTTCGACATCCGGAGCGGGAACAACTGGACCTTGGAGAGAACAAGACCTGTCAACGATGCTCCAAAGTTCTTAAGCTGGCTAAATGCGCTAAGTTAGTAAGGATTTCAATTTCAAATTTTTAAATTTCACTTTACCAGTTTCAATTTTCATCTTTTTTTGATTTCTATATTGTAATACTCTAAGAAAATTCTCGATTTCAGTCAGGCCAGGAAAATACAGATCCTGGAACGGCACCTGCTCTCCTGTTCTAAGCTTCAGGCCTATGCTTGCAGTGCTTGCGACATTCGATCAAACCTCAAGTGCAACATTCAAAAGCATCTCAAAGAAAGTCCCTTCTGCAGGTTTGGTGTTCAAAAAGTGGGTACAGATTGCGCCATCTGTCTATTGCAGTCATGCTCAGGTGGAAGTGCTGGATAAATCGGGCACAGAAGAAAGAACAAGGTGTTCTCGGCTGTTGCCAAGATGCGCGGCCTCACCTCAAGACAACAACTAGATGAAAATTCATGGCAAAATTCAACCGATCTCAATGAAAAACCATGAATTATACAAGTTCAAATTTTCGAAACATCAAGATTTTCGGTTTTTGACAATAAATCGAGTAATACTAAAAATTTCAAATATTTCTCTCGCCAGCTTCAAGATAATACTATCCCGGACGTACATACCAAAAATCAGCTAATTTCATTGAAAAACCAAAGACTTATGCATGTTCAAATTTTCGAAACATCAAGATTTTGGGTTTTTGACAATAAATCGATAAATAACAAATATTCCGAAAATTCCTTTTGCCAGCTTCAAGATATTACTTTGCCGGACGTTCCTGCAAAAATTCAGCAAATTTCATTGAAAAACCAGTGATTTATGATTTTTCGTATTTTGAAACACCAAAAAATTGAGTTTTGGGCGAAATTCAAAAAATTACGCCAAGCACCAAAAATGGTCCCGAGGCACCGCCTAGGCGGACCTTCATGCAAAAAATCAGCCAATTTCGTTGAAAAACCGAGGAGTACGGGCCTGGGACACACATATATATATATATATATATATATATGCGGAAAGACGGACGCAAAAATGGGGTAACTGCTTAAGCTGGCCTTGGCCGCCCGCCGCTTTGGGCAGGGCGCCAGAGCTCCTCCGGCATCCGGGCACGGGTGCTGCGGCCCCTACGCTTCGCCTAGCATGCTTCGCATGCTAGGCTACGCTCCGGGGCCTCCGCACCCATGCCCTCCGGCCTCCGGAGCTCTGGCTGCCCTGCCCTCCGCGGCAGGCGGCCTGCGGCGGCGCAAAAATGCGCTTTGGGTGGACAGGGGTTGCCAGATATACCCAGGCCAGGCGACAGACCATACTGCGTCCGCCAACCCGATAACTTCTATCTAGCAGTAGCAGACCCTAAAAACAAAAAAGTTGCTGCCAAAAATTAGCCATGTTTGGCATAGTTTGTATATTGAAAACAAGGCTAGGAACTATAACGTTAGCAAAAAAGCAGGAATCGAAAAAGCAAAGACCTAGTGATGCTCAGAATTATTTTTTGAATTATGTAAAATAATCCTCTGCACAGTCTTCGTTAGAGAAACTGCAAGGCCATTTGTTATTCAAGTGCTTGGTAAATGCAGGCAGAAGTGTTTTGCTGTCCGGTGCGATCAGATGCCGAATGACGAATGCACGCGATGCTCGCAAGTCCAGTCTACCTGTTTTCCCCGACTTTGGTCGTACCACCTACACCAGACGGGTCAGCGTTAAACGTTGACTGATCAAAGACAGAAGCGTTTCGGAAAAGCCTCAGCTCCGTTTGGGGAAAAGTTTAGGCTTTAGCAGGAAATAGGGAAAGCATCGTAATCTTTGCAGCTGCGCGAATAATAAATGTACAAAATGAGCTATGTTCTAATTGTGTCCCAATTTATCAGAAATTTGATGATTTGATTAAACCAAGTTTTTCATCAGTTGGTAAAGTTGGTTCTATCTGGTAAAGAAAATTGTTTTTTGTTTTACCAGAACGGAATTTTTCATCAGGAATGGCTGCCAAGCACGGCTTCATATCGGTGTGGATGCTTTGTTGCGGTAATGTTTTAGTTTTTCTCTCTGGACTTGCTTAGCATATCTGGTTCCACGACTGATGGTCCATTAGCTTACTGAACTAATTGAAAATAATCCAAATACTTATGCAAAGACAGTGTGGCGAGCAGTCTTTCCCGATTTAAATTAAGGAGATAAAAAAGGTCGGTACATTTTACGTGTAGCAGGTTTCTTGTCTTTAATAAGGCGTTAAAGGGGTCAACTCGAGCTTTTTAATTTAATTGCAGCTGCTAGAACGCTGGGCACAAACGAAACCAGCCAGGAGGTTAGATCCCCAATTTTTTATATTGGTGTATTGATTGTATTTTTGTATGTATTGAAGGAAATGCTAAAGGGTTCAAACATTAGGAATGTTGGTCATTTATAACAAAATGTGAAACGACCCCTTAAAGCTTGCCTGATGTCAAAAAAAGTTAACGAAAGTTGACTTATTTGAAATTTGGTATAATTTTAAAATGTTTGATTCCTTGTGGCAGTATAGTTTCTAAGAAATAACGGGTTTAAGCGGACACTACGTTATCAATTTCTTTCTCAAAGTCTGGACCTCTCATTGAGCTCTTGAACGATACCGCAGCCCCACCATCGCTTTCCTCACCAGTCAGCATCACTACCACTCCGGCCCCCGCCAACTCCACTCACTGCTTGGACAGCGACGATTGCCTGGTACCCGCTTTGATTTCCAACAGTTCCTCTATATCAGCTGGAACCACTGCTGGATATAGGGAGAGGGGAACAAGGAAGTACTCCTACCCCAAAGCCCAACCAAAGCCCTATAGAATGAAAGCCCTGGGTGGGGAATGAAGTCGTCATCCCTTTCCACCATATGAAAATAGGATGAAAACTTCGTTCCCCACCCGTTAGATTAGGGAAAGGGCATGGCGAGGTTGTTGAAGGCAGCCCCTTGGCTGAAAGCTCACTGCACCAAAGAGGACGCCTTGGGCGAGATGGCGCGGGCCAAGTGCCGCAGCTCTTGTGGGCAGTGCCCCGAGTTGGAGCCTGCTCTGCCTCGTCTGACAGGGTGATATGTTGCTGCAGGTGCAAGGATGAAACGGACTGCGTGAACTTCCTGCTGCCCTACTGCCAGGCTGCGGATGCCATCGGCCAGATGGCTCGGGCCAAGTGTCGCCGCTCCTGCGGCCAGTGCTCTGCGTTGGTGCCTCTTTTTATGCCGTTTTATTGTCCAAAAGAAGGCCTAGCAGAAGTAGAGATGGACAGAGACGGAAAAGTCTGAGCAAAAAGATTGCAAATCTAGTGTCCCAAAATAAAAGCTGGCTGAAGCAGTCTATTCAGTTGGTTTGCGCTGACATAGCCTGTCTGCAGGCCTGGCAACGGGACAGCCAGCGACAGACAAAGCAGCAGTCCTTACGAGTGGCACCTCTTCTATACAATGCCAGAATAGAATGAGCTCATTGCCAGGAATGCCTTCTTGGTGCTGGGTGGAGACAAGCGCTGGAATCGGGCCGAGCTTTGGCGGCCTGAGCTGGAGCGGGAGTCGGAGTTTTTCCCACTCTCGCAGCCGCGGGAAGACCATTTGGCGCTTCGCCTGCCATCAGCTGATGGCCAGCCTCGCATCTTTGTAGCCGGCGGCTGGTATGCGAACCGGTCGATGGCCTCAACGGAATACTTGACCATTCAGAATGGCGAGCTTAGCTCTGAGTAAAACAGAAAACGGAAAAATGGAGGACAAAGTTGTTTTAAAAACTGTAGGCCTGGACCAGACCTGCCGCAACCAATGCAGTGGCATGCGGGGGATATCCTGAATGGAGAAACACATATTTGCGGTGGTATAGACTTAGGCGTCAGTCCTCGCCTGCTGGCCCCTATTCCTGCCTCCGCTTCCTGCTACCGACTCCATGATGGCACCTGGACCCCCATACACTCCATGTACCAAGCTCGCAACAGACACGCCATGGTCTAGTATCATTTTGCATTAGGCCGTAGCTAGATCTAGCTTGGGCTTTAAGTGATGAAATTTAATTTTCAGCCTTTATCATTTAATTGTATCAGCCACCTTAGAGCTAAAAGAGCTAAGAAAATATTCTGCATAACATTGCTTCTTGTTTGGCAGGAGTGCGTGGAATGAGAAATGTTTAGTTTGGCAGGTGGCGAGTAAGGGGCATCTCTATGTTTTTGGTGGCAGTCCACCGACGTTCTTGCCAGATTTGGGATGGTCTGAGAAGCGAGAAGTGTTTCCTCAACTGGCAACAGTGGAGCGTTACGTGGCTAGCGCTGACGCTTGGATGACCCTGACGCCCATGCCGAAGGCTATCCAACGGGCAGTTGGCATTGCCCTAAATAACACCATCTGTGTCATTGGTGGAATGAGAGACAAGATTACGTATCAAGAAAGAATTTGGATTAAAATACGAGTAAGACCCATTCATCATATTTCCTAAAGTGCACGAATGCTCACATCTACAGGTAAGTGAGTTCACTCGAGATGCATCACGAGAAACCTTCTGCTTCGACACTGAAAGAGAGGTTCATTCTTGGATGGCCCCGGAGAAGCAGAGCCTGTGATTGGCCAGGTCTGGAGTAAAGGGCCCTCGCTCAATCGGCCTTGATATGGCCACTCTGTCGCTGTCCTCAACGGCGATGTCTGGGCCTTTGGAGGTTTGACTTGCCAACCCATCCTGCACACAAGCTGATCCCAACTTCAGGTTGGTCTGATTCTGATGGGACAAAGGACGATACGTCATGGACAGTGGAGGTGTGGGAGCGGAGCAAGGGCAAGAAGCAGTGGCGCCTGCTGCCGAAGCGTCTTATGCTGCCTGCTACAGGCAGCGCTGTGGTTCAACTTGGAGACCTGTGATTGTGATCAGTGGTTTTGTCTCTAAAATTGTCAAATAACCCACTCCTTGCTTCTGCCTCGAATATGTCCAATGTTTCATACTGTTCATCGCATACAATTCTAGCTTAAATGGAAGATTGAGGTTCAAGAAGAGGCTTATTATTAAATTTTGAGTGAAAGGTTTTATAGGCTCTGAGTTTGGCGCAGATATAATGAGTGCCGATGATGTAAAAAAATGAGGGTTTTAACAAAAAAATTACCTCATTTGATATGAAATTTTTATTTGAAAAGCCTTGGCAATTTTTATAAGATAAAATCAAACACGGAATCGTAATATTTTAAAAAAAAACGCAGAATCCATTCCAAATACCGCTATCAATATTGAAACAATCAGAGAATCCGGCGCGAACCGTGGCCTCATCTCGAATTCGGTCTAGGAGAACAATTTCAGCCCCTCTAAAATCAATTATATTTTGGCATTGAAAAAAAACACACAGTACCTGCAGTGCTGACTGCGTTTTTGATGCGTCATCAAATTGCTCTTTTGCGAAAACTTGTTCCAGCAGCCATTGCATTGAAACGGCAGAAGCTTGTAGCAAGATATGATGTGATTCTCCAAGCGCTGCGCCCTGCTAATCCATTTATAGTTTTCAAATTTGAGGCTCGAGTCATCCGTTACCTCCATGGCTGCTGGCTTCACATTTATATCTTCTACAATGATAGATGGCTGAAGCAAACCGTGTCTCATGTTTTGCATCAGGTGTTAGACCTCTGATGAGATGACAATTTGTGTCTGACACTTTTGCAACAGCTGTTTGACACCTTTTGACACGATCAGACAGAGTGTGAGACGTCCAATGCCACGGCAAAATCTGTCCATCACTCTTGGGTCAGCTGTGAGACAATGTCGCACATTCATTAGACATCTAATTCGATGTCTATTTCTGTCCATGGCAAAAGCAGTGTCCAACGTTTTTGGTCCGGCCCCGGATAACTTTATGATCCAAGATCCAGGCCTCACATGAATTGCAGCATAGCGGAAGGTAATGAAGCAGATGGTAACGCAGACACAGTGCACACTCAATGCTGCCAGCAGTGCAGCCATCAGGGACAGCAACACTTCGGACAACAGACGCGCCTGTCAAGCCATCCATAGCCTCCAGTGGAGGATGGAATGAGGGAGGTAAACCTGGAAGCTGTTGTTGATGAGTTCGCGCTCCCTGCCGGAGATGCCAGTGAGGAAGAAGATGAACACGTGCCAGTTCTCCACCGGCTATTGTACCACCGCAACTTCCGCCCAGGGCCTCGTGGTAGACGCCCATACCTGAGAGCTGAGATACTCAGCCTTTCTACTCCATCATTTGATGTTTCAGGAATGAATTAGACGATAGAACTTCGTGTCGTTTTGTGATAGAACTACGCTGGATACGATTATCTGAATGTATGAGATTTGGAATGCCGACTGAACCGGCGATGTTAATGAGTCCAATGAGTAGGTCGAACCCTGCGCAAATGCCGTAGTTCCCACTGCCCATTCTGTTTCAGCTCCGAAGTCTATGAGAATCATATTTGGCAGTCCAACCTTCTTTCTGAAGAATTTTTGGCTGCATAGTTGACAGCAGTTAGGCTAAGGCTTAGGCTTAGGCTTAATATTAATTTTCTGCAAGGTCTTTTTTCAATTTCTACTTCAACAACAAAAATTCCAATCAATTAAAAAGTATGAACTGCTTTTTTTGTTACATCATCCATGAAACATCAGTCAGTTGAGAACAGGAAAGCCGAAAAAAGCAACCTACTCTATCAAGGAGTACATCGGCAGCCAATAAACTGCCTTTTTTATAATTTCCTCCAAGAAATATCAATCTAATTTGACAAAAGAGTCAAAAAAGAAGAAGAGCTACGGTTTTATGAGAAGGTCCAGGTAGAAGCAGCGGTGACCAAGCAGAGGTGACCTTGAACAGCTTGAACACAGCTCTCAGCAATAGAGACGCCCCAATTCCGCCAGTGCTCGTTCTATGCTCTCTGACAATTCATGCTGGAATAATATTGAGTTTTGGGAAGGCTGTTAATTGTATCTTGTTGCAGATTTGGTTATAAATTTTTGCAGTGTGCAGCTTTGCTGGGCTAAATATTGTGGACTAAATAGTTTTGAATCTAAGTTAGCTTAAAATCTGCTGGTGCCGTTTGCAGTAGCTTGGCCAAAATTTACAATATGATTTATCTCAATATTTTTTGCTCAAAGCTGGCTCAAACTCAAGTTTTATCAGCACAAATACCCAGCAAAACAGCCAAAATATGGAAACACCAAGCACAATTTGCTTGTCCCATTTCCTTTCGGCTGCCTCTGTCTGGCTCTTCAGATGACCCCCAGTTCAGCCAGTATCTTTGAGGCCAGTCAATGACAGTGGACAGAAAATTGGTCAGCCTCTGAATATGCAGGGGCCCACAAACCCTACAGTGCATCAGCTTGTCCGGCCAACTGAGCAAGGGAAGCCAGAAGAGCGATGTCCTCCCATCAACAGCCCGGCTTCAGGGTTGGCCGGCGGCGCTCTGCTCGTTTTGTAGAGCTGCGTCCGCTGGCTGAAGAGGCTCTCGAGGCGTTGGACACCGCTGTGCTGGCCTCAATTCGCCATTTCTGCCTGCCTGTTTAGTTGATTGGCTGGCTCAAATGAATCTCTTTCCCCGTTTTATGTGGACCCAAATGCCATAGAATGTTATCAAAGCTGTTGCAGCCGTGTGAGACTATTAATTGCTCTTTGCAACATCAATTATACCGCTGCCAGCTAACTCGGCAAACAAGGCAACAACGATAGCTAGTTTTTGAGGATGACGTAAAACTCAAAATTCAAAATTCACCTCAAAAATTCAAATTAGAACTCAAAATGACACCTCTCGCATTTCAATGGATTTTTTGTCCTAGATAGAGAACATTAAAGTAAGCCTGCTAGCGAGGCAAACGACTGACTTTAATGAATCTTTTCGTCGTTTCGCATCACGGATCGAAGTAGATGCAACCGCTTGAGATGAAGAAGCGCTATTGAAACATCAAATATATCGCTGCGGGCGAACAAGTCAACTACTGTAGTTAGTTTGAGTCTGTCCTGTCCCCTGACCCTCTCTCCTGCTGGCAGCAAATGAGGCTGCCTAATCAGCTGCAAGTGCATGTGACAGAGATATGTTTAGCTTGTGAAGCTTAGCCCCATCCAGATGCCAAGCCCCCATCCAGATGCTTAGCCTCAAGAAGACTGCCTCAGCTCACTGACAGCCCCATCCCCTCTGCCATCGGCCAGCTCTTTCTTTCTTCCTTTTTAGTCAACCGCAATGACGAGAAATACAACTGATTCACTGACAATGTGAGCAGATTGAGAATAAGAGGAATGCGGCTTCACAGACAGCTGTCAAGTGGTAAGGCTAAGGTCATGGTCCAGAATGGTCCGCACGGCAGCCAGGAAGGGCCCGCGCCTAGCCCCTGCTTGCACTGCAGTCAGACGCCGCAACCAAACAGCCACTCTACCCGGCTCTAGCTAAACGCCCCACCTCCCAGCCTTGGCCGCTCGCATCTCAGCTAGTCGACACACCCACCCCACCCACTCACACTCCATCTCCAATCACCCTGTTTGCCTGTCTGCCAATGACGCAAGCAGATGGAGGCGCCACCGTGGCCAGTGTTTGGAGCAGAGCAGCGGTTCTGGAGGCCAGCTTCCCCGCAGTAGTTGCCCTGTCCAGACACAGTTGCTGTTTGCCGCTGTTTGTAGTTGCCCTGCACTGCCTCGCATCACAGCTCACCCTTACAGAGGCAATTCACAGCGGCTGCATTGCCCTGGAAGCTGAAGACTCTGGTTTCGTTGGCAGATTGCTGGTTGCAGGGGGGCCTCGAGCTATTTTGTTCTGAGATCAGAGCATGTGTGAAATAGGGCAGGGACCCATAATAGAGGAATTGGTGGAGCATAATTTAATTTAATATTTGAGCTTTAGAATATACCTGGAGATGCTGGGTGTAAAGGTGGGCAGCCGCTCAGCTACTCCTCCCAGAGCTGAGGCAAGGTTTGGTGAGCCGAGTGCCAGAATCTGCAGCTGCCATTTGTTGAAATGCAATGTCCATTATTATGTTTCCAAGTCACACCGAACATATTAATGGCTGTTTCTATTTATTTTGCTTAGCTTCTGTAAAGCAGATCGCTGGTTGCATTGGGCTGTGAAAGTTTTAAACTAGCTTCTGCGTAACACCTGGCTGTCTACCGCATTACACTTCTGGAATTATTGACTATCACTTTAACCGTCACATTAGCAAATGTGATATTCCTAACCAATTTATGAACTGCCTGAAACATGAGAGCAGTGGGTAAAAGCTGAGCATACGAGAGGCCAGTCGCAGTCCCTGGCAGCAGCGGCGAAGGCAGCAGTCTCCTCACCAGCTTCTCGAAAGAAGCTCGGCGCCAAGCCCGCTTGTCCTTTCAACATCTTTGCAGCCGTCAGCAGCACTGCTCTGTGGGTTTATTCAAATCTTCATTACGCAAGAACAGTTATAGGAAAACAGGCTGAGCCAAACAGGCTGTGCTTATGCTCCAGAGAGAGGATTAGTTGAGCCTGCATTGGCCAAGACTTGATTAAAGAGGAACTTCTTCAGCCGCGCAAAGAATGGCAGTTGAGGAGACGCAGTGCAAGAAGGATGAGGCTGGAGTGCTGGCGAAGGAAGCTGACCAGTTCCTCTTCCACGAATGGATCACAGTCGGCTCCAAATCCCAAAGCCTACAGCCACCATTTTTTGCTCCAAAGCCTACAGCCACCATTTTTTCTCCCACCGTCTTTCTTCACATAATTCCACTGATGAAGCAACATAATCTTCTCTCCCTTTTTGTTCGATTGTCTCCGGTTGCTTGTAAATAACGCCGAAAATTCTAGCCCTTGTTTGCCTTTTGACAGCTTTTTGCGCTAATTATCTAGTAAAATAAGGATCAAAACCTTGTCCCAGCGCTAAAGGTGTCTCTCGATGTGAAATCGGCGATAGGCGGGCTGCTGGATAGCCTTGAGTCGGTTGAGGAAGGGGAGGAACTCTTTTGAGTCCCCATCAGAGCGCTGCCATGGCTAGCTGGAAGTCGTAGGTGGCCAGGGCTGCAGAGAACAGGCGCTGTGGACGGACTTGCAGTCGTTTGAGTTGAGGTGATGTTTCAGGCGTATGCCAGTATTTGACGCCCAAATCCATCCTATCATAAGCCAGCTTTCCGATGTTTCACGGCATACAGTTAGCTGGAAAAAGGCAGGCCACAGCAATTTTGCGTTTGTAAGTGGCTGAAATCCCAACCGAAAGAAGGAGATGCAGAATGCTTGCGTCCAAAAGGGCTTCGTCGCCGTTGGCCAAACGGTGCAGGGCACAAGGCCTCCTCGACCTCAGACCCGCCTTCCACCCACAAGCAGGCGGACAGGATCGGCGTCAGGAAACAGGCGGGCCTAAGCTGCGGCAGCGCTGCCTCCATATCTGCCCGCAAGGCCAGCCTCAGCTCGCTTTCCTGTATTTTTGGAATTTTAATTAGGAATTATTTAGGTTGCTTGCATATTTGGTTCATGATGTAGGTTGGTCAAATATTGATGTAATTGGGTTTTATATAAAGTGACGCATTTCTGGCAAATCTTTGCCTGGCTATGCAGGTTTCTGCGATGAGCAATAGTTCGTGCTAATATTTTGCAGCAGGTAATAAAACATAATAAAACTTTTATTGGCAATAAAACAATATCCAATATTTTCGAAAATCAATGTATTTTCGCTGACACCTATTTGGCAGTACTTCTTAGCTTCCTTTGGAAGCACTAAATAGGTGGCAGCAAGAGAAACCTTTTTGCCTCCATTGGGCTGAGCTCTAAGCTGAGGGAGGAATGCGTCCTTGTAGAGACGATGTAAACTTTGCCATGCAGCGGTTGAGGAGGCTGGCATCGGCCAAGGCCGTCACGAAGTCCCCCAGCTCGTCAGCGAAGTCCGCCGGGTCCCGGTCAGGCAGCAGATTGAGGTTCAGTCGATGCCGCCGCATAAACACCACCGCAGCCTTGTACTCTTGCCTGAGGAGTTCGGCTACTGCTTAGTTTGATGTTTCACTGGAGTTTATTTGAATAGGTGTATTGGGAATAAAGCAATGAGGTGTGGGTGATATCTTCAATGCAATGCTGAAAGATACATAATAAGATTTAAAATTCGCCAAAATCCCAAATTTTTGATTTCTGAAAAACTGAACGCAAACGCAAATATAGGCCAACTTGTTAAGACTTAACCAGGACTTCAGCCTCAGAATTTTCCTCTCAAACCATCAACCTCCTTAGGCAAAGTTTGCCCAAAAAATGGGCAAGGAAAGGTTTGGAACTGCGAGGCTAGTCGAGCAGCTTGATAGAGTGCAATGGGTCTTGGATGGATGGTTTTCAGGTTGCCACGCGGCATCTGCAGCACCACTGCCGTATGCCCCAAAACTCCAGCCTTGTTCCTCTCTCAGCTGACCGGGACCAGCTTTCTCGGAGTACTTCTGCAATTCTTTATCAATTCTTGACACTATATTCCTCGACAGATTAAGGAGGTTGCATGTTTCCGGCTTTACAAAGAATTTTTGAAACATCACGCCTCCAGCTATGGAGACACCTATTAGGCTGTGCTTGGTATGAATGAATGATAGGCACCTGATTCTGCAATGCCGGTTTTGATCTGGTCCATTGGAATGGCATAGAGGCGATGGTCGATGGTGGTCAACAGCAGGAACGGTTTGCAGACCTGCATTGAGGAAACTTTTCTGCTCTCCTGAACGGCAAACCCGATTTTTAAGCAATTTGGAAATATACCGGTCAAAATAACCTTTTCCGCCTATGAGGAACTGGTAGCTAGTGTAAAGATAGCCCACTGCCTCAGCACAGCCCATGGAAGACGGCAGCCGGGGCTCCAGATTCACTGACAGTTGGAATGTTTCAAATTTATTTCAAACACGGCAGGTTTATTGCTTTTTTGATGTGTCTCAGTGATAATGACCTGACAGATAACCATATTCACAGCTCTGTCTCCATATTCCGTGAATGTGCTTCAGCCAATGTTTCAGGGTGATAACCCCTACGGACCTCTCTCTGAGGTTACTTTTTTGGCGCAAGCATATGGTTTCTGTCGCTTTGTGCCCATTTGCTTTTACACCAGAGAAGATGAAAACCCGAACTTAGGATTTTTTTGCCAAAAAAGCTCTAAATGCTCTATTTTATTGCATCAAAGCCTGAAAGCATCTATGAACATTCCTGGATGTATAATCATATGATGGCACCAGCCAAGTCAAATTGGGCACACCAATCTTTTGGCACAACAAAGCAGCATTGGCACTATGGAAAACGTTGGGGCAAAAAAATCAATAAAATTGACCAACAAAATGCCCAAATAAATGACTTTGATCCACTGAAGAAGAGCATCATTGTTGAGAAGAGGGAGCCGGAAGAACTTCAGACAGCCATTCGGCAACGATCGGAGGTCGATTGGGGCTGTGTAGAGCTAGATATTCATGCTCTACCAATGCGATGTTCCAATTCTTGACTCTGCTGCTTTCAGCAGACACACTTCCTGCAAAGTTTCCTTTTCTGCTTCCAATCAGAAGGCCAAAAGATTAGTTTGCAGCCAGTGAGAATGCTGGGAAAATAGTAGTTTGGCTAGAGGCTATGATGTTTCAGCAGAATGAAGGTTTGAACGGGTAACAAACAAACAATCGATAATTCTTTTTGTGGAATGGTTATAAATTATTCACCAATTGGTTTGAAATTATACAGTAAAAACCACTGGGAGCTACCAGACATTTAGCCCAAAACGGTATTCCAGCGCCTCAAAATTTGGTATAAGAAACTATGCATGAAAAACGCCAAGCAAAAGAGTTCGCAGTCTGTCACAGGATGGGAGGTCGTTCGGAAGAGACAGGTGATGGGGAGCTTGTAGAAGGTTGATGAGAGGGAGTGGATCGTCCAGTGGGACGGGGAGAGGGAAACGGGCGAGGGCCACCTCAGCCAGCCTGATGCCTAGGGACCAGATGTCGCTGGCCACTCGATAGGCGGCGCCAACCACCCGCTCCGGCGACATGCACTCGTTGGTCCCTGCAACCCGGCTGGCTGATGTTTCAGAAAGGGAATGAATAGGGTTAAATGATAATCTATATATGCAACCCTTGCCATCGCATAATGGGCAATCCAACTTATAGATCAGTGATCATTGTTTCTGACAGGCTACGATTTGAATCAGAATCACATCTGAAATCGCGTTTGATAAGATGAACTCAGACAGAGTCAGAGCATTATAGATGGCGGAAAATTTTTGCTGCTCTTTTCATTGAAAAACAAAGCTCTCCCCTCGGTTCCTACTTCGTTGACTTCAAAGGTAGGACAGCCCGTTGACAGCAGCAAAAGCCACCTAAACACCAGATTATCAGAGACTAAGAAAAGGCAGAGAAATAACCTGGCCGAGTATTGGAAGCGGGAGTGGTCCAAAACATTTAATTGGCGTCTCCACAAACAGCGCCCCGTAGAAGTCCAACACGAACGGTGAAGAGCACTGGTAGTAAAAGCACAGACTAGGAGCGTTCTTGGATTGCTAAGGATGGCCTTTGGTTTTTCTTCCGAATGCTAGTTTATGTTCATGAGGATGTTGACAATCTCACATTGAATGAAAGAGTGGACAAGGGTTTTTCACAAACTCCATGAAACATCAGGCTTCGGGGTACAAGATTGAGAACTTGTGTAGGATGCTGAGCTCGTTGAGAATGGCGCTCTGTACTTCGGGTCTAACATTTCCTTGCAAATTTTTAATCGATGCCATTCAATCGACTCAGGTATTTTCAAGCAAATAAAATTGCATGCGTTTACAATAAAGTTTTTTCCAAGCTCCGATCAATATCAAAATGCTTAGCTGCAAGCTGGAAACCTTGCTTTCTCGTTAAAAACAATCGATTCCTTCGATTACCCAGTAAGAATGTGAGAGCCAAATCATTTGCTGTAAAAGCTTGTAGCAAAAAGGTTCGCCCAGCAGAATACTATGCGCTAGGATGGCATTTTTCTTTATCCATTAGTTAGTTGGCTTAGTTTTTATTCTCTATATAGAATAGTGCTTTGCTGGATAGAAAATCGAAAATTCCAATCGATTCATTTTTTGTAACGCTAAGAGACGAAAAATGGCAGCGTTTTGCTCATCGAATGAGTGAGAAAGTATCAAAGAACGTAAAATTTATGCTTTTAGCGGTTGAAAATTTGTCGAAACAATTTTTAAAGCGTTGTTTGAGAAACTGAGCTGATAGTAGATGTTACAAGTTATGATCATGAACTGTTACAGTCTAATCTGGTAGCCGCCTCCCTCCTGGTGCTGCTGGTCTTCAGCCTAAGGTTTAATTTCGGCCTATTTGATGATTGGGCTGGCGCGAACGGAGCTTTAGCGAAGTGTCAGCGCCCAGCCCCTCTTTTCGACCCAGGTGTATGTTTTGAGGGTTATTGCTAGATCTTAAAATTGATAAGGATTTTGTGCTTCATTGAAAGGTCCAATCGTTCTAATTCTTTTTGCATTGGAAAGGGCACCATCGAATTGACCAAAACTCGCGAGAAATCGGCTAAAAAAGGCAGAACACAAGAGAAAATCACTCAAAACCATTTGTCCGAACTCCTCCTCCTCCTCCTCCTACTACTCCTCCGCATCTGCTCAATGGACCATAGTAGGTATTCAATTGGTCAACGGTAAAGGGTAGACTTGGGCATGCGAAGGGTTTAGATGTCCAATTAATTAAGACTTAATTAGAGCAGTTGATTCAGAGGCTCAGTGGTCGAGTGGTTTGGTCGATTGCCCCTAACCTAGTGGCTTGGTTCGAATCCTCACCAGTGCAAAGTTTTTTTGCCTTTCTATATTTTTTCGCCTCTGTATATGTTTTTTAAAATTTTACTTTTTGTGTTTTTAAAGTTGAGAAAATAACTGGTACCATCGGCAGGATAATTCTCTCCCAAAAATCGATTGGCCTGAGTATGAGCAATGAAGATTTCTCAAAAATTTGTATGTTTGCCAATAAATTTGCATGCTATTTTTCATTTTCGAAACTTTTCTTTTTGGTTTATTTTTTAAATAAGTTTATTTATCATTAATTTATTTGTCTAAGAAAATTCTTACTAAATATATAACCAACAATATAAAATTTGTATTCATACATTTTATTTTATTATAAAAGTGGAAGAAATATCTGGTACCATCGGCAGGCCAAATGTGGGTCTCTTTTCTCCAAAATTTGCGATTGCCTTGAGTAAAAAGTCAAGGAAATACAATTTCTACTAGTGGAATCTGCTGCGTCATCTGCATTTTGTTTTTTGGCGCGCATGGAAAGAGACACTGAACTGCGCGCAAAAAACAAAATGCAACTGTCCAAGCAGCAGATTCCACTAGTAGAAATTGTATTTCCTTGACTTTTTACTCAAGGCAATCGCAAATTTTGGAGAAAAGAGACCCACATTTGGCCTGCCGATGGTACCAGATATAAACATTAATGAGACGAATATAAACAGATTTATCGTTTAACAGCATTATCAATTCCGATTAAATTTAGCTGGAGAACATTAGCCTTAGGGAATTTTAGCCGCAACCACTTCAATCGCAGGTAAATAAAAGATAATGGATACTTCATGATTTATAATTCACTATTCAGGCCACTATTCAAGAACTTTCAAGGTCATTTAGTTTTTGGAAAACATGCACACACGCTTGAAGGATCATTGCAAAGAAAAGTTTGCAGGACTGCCGCGTGATGGCCACGGTGGTCGCTGGTCGCGAGCAAATTCGGGCTTCGGACATTCGACTCCTTCAAGCTCTGAAAGGAGAGTTCTACCAGTGCCCCGATCCCCTTCAGAAGTAATCCCAATCCCCTTTCCCAGAAACTTTTGTACAAATGATGAATTTGCTGGTTTTATGCACTCTGCTCTGCGACTTGCTTCCTAAAAAAGTTGCTAAGGAAGGCGGGAAGCTTTTTTATTGCTTTTTGAATTTCATTCACTTCGAATTCGATACGGACATTGTTGCTCGTTATAAATGTTCGTTCTCGTATTTTAATTCCTTTTGGCGATTCCAATTTTTGGTTTCTAAATTTTTTGAAACTTTGAATCTTTTGAATCATCAGATTGTTGGCCAATAACTGGAACTCTGGCTTCCTTGCTTTATACCGTTGAAATTCGGACTATGCTAGCTCCCCCCCACTTAAACATTCCCCCCCCCCCCCCCACTTAAACAATCCCCCCCCCCACTTATACAATCCCCCCCACTTAAAAATTGAAATTTTTTTTATTGCTTTAAAATACATATCTGTGCATATCTCGAAGTTTAAACTCAAGGAATTTTTTTCTAAACAACAAAATACCTACTTTTTTAGTTAGTCTATACCGGATGGCGGGCGCATGCCTACCAGGAGTAGGGGCTTGTCCCCTACAAGGAGTACCTTTCAAGATTCCAACTGAAGGGCTTAGACGCATGCTCGTCCTCGACGAGGTCATGACTGTGGCAGTACCTAATATACTATGATCAATTAGTAGGTACTGTCACAGTCATGACCTCATCGAGGACGAGCATGCGTCTAAGCCCTTCAGTTGGAATCTTGAAAGATACTCCTGATAGGGGACAAGCCCCTACTCCTCGTAGGCATGCGCCCGCCATCCGGTATAGACTAACTATGTTTCTAAAAAAAGTAGGTATTTAATCAAGTGCATGAAAATTCCTTGAGTTTAAACTTCGAGATATGCATAGATATGTATTTTAAAGCAATAAAAAAAATTTCAATTTTTAAGTGGGGGGGGGATTGTATAAGTGGGGGGGGGGGATTGTATAAGTGGGGGGGGGGATTGTTTAAGTGGGGGGGGAAGGGTTAAGTGGGGGGGGAGCTAGCATAGTCCTGAAATTCACTATGTAGAAGTTCTTTCGGTGATTTACTTTGGCATGCTATTTTGGGAAATCTGAATTGCTCAAAAATTCTCGATAGCAATGACTGGTTATAAATTGATTGATCTCAATGATTTTCCACCTAAAACCGGGGCTTCGATGGCGGCTGAGTTGTGGACGGTTTATTGGTTGCGTGTAATGGAATGCCAGCGCCAAATTAGGTTTGAACAGCGTGTCATCCAATAATGAGCTGATGCAGAGGGCAAAGCCAACTATTAGGGCGGTTTTTCCATGGCGTGGCTGGCATGCTGATGATTTCGCACAGGAAGAGTCAAGGACTGCACATACTTTGGGAGGCTGTGTTTGTTTGGTGGGGCTAGGGGACAGGGAGATGAAATGGGGGAGGCTGAGGTTGATTAGTTGCATCTCATATTTCTATCAGTTACCATCTGTATTAGGCCAATATTTTGCCTCTGCTCACGAGTTAGATGATGCGGCTGACTCCAAGGACCCCCCCCAAGACTTACACCCCCCCAATGGGGTTACACCCCCCCCCCAAGAAATACACCCCCCCCCCCCAAAGATATACACCCCCCCCAAAGGGTATATATTGAAAATTTTTTTATTGGCTTATTATACTTCTCTTTACATATCTCGAAATTTAAACTCAAGGAATTTTCATGTAGATGATTAAATACCTACTTTTTTTTGAAACATAGTTAGTCTATACCGGATGGCGGGCGCATGCCTACCAGGAGTAGGGGCTTGTCCCCTACCAGGAGTACCTTTCAAGATTCCAACTCAAAAGCTTAGACGCATGCTCGTCCTCGACGAGGTCATGACTGTGGCAGTACCTACTAGTTGAGCACTTTAAAACATTAATGAACTGGGTAGGTACTGCCACAGTCATGACCTCGTCGAGGACGAGCATGCGTCTAATCTTTTGAGTTGGAATCTTGAAAGGTACTCCTGGTAGGGGACAAGCCCCTACTCCTGGTAGGCATGTGCCCGCCATCCGGTATGTAAAAAAAGTTGGTATTTAATCATCGACATGAAAATTCCTTGAGTTTAAATTTCGAGATATGTAAAGAGAAGTATAATAAGCCAATAAAAAAATTTTCAATATATACCCTTTGGGGGAGGTGTATATCTTGGGGGGGGGGTGTAAGTCTTGGGGGGGGGTCCTTGGGGTCAGCCGATGAGGCACTCCACCCAGCTCGGCAAGCGTTTCAGCACATTCGCTCGGATAATCCTATCGTTTTTACTCCTTTTCCATGCCCAGCCATTTGGACGGAAATGCTAGCAATGCACGGAATTTCGATGAGTTCAGGCATCCACTGGAGCGCAGTGGACAAGACGGAATGTTTTTGGCTCTTTGGAGGTTTTTGCAGTGGAGGTTTTGTTGCAGTGGAGGTTTTTGGCTCTTTGGCTCTTTTGTGGAGTCCTAGAACGAGAGCTTCTCTACGAATCAGCACTGCTTGCCAATTGGCTAACCTCGAGCGAATTTGAGGGCTTCTGCCAGTGCCTTTTTGGCCTCCATCCTCTGCAATTTCAATTTCATTCACGGGTATGTTGCAGAATAGGGACTTATATTATTCCGCTGATATCACAATCAGTATACTGACTCTATGAAAGGCTTAGGCTTAGTCAAAAAACGTTGTATAAAGGGCAACTGCGTAGGCTTCGCTTGCGAAGCCTTAAAGCTTAATACAAACTAGCTTAACTGCACATATACCTGGAAGAATAACAGTCCCTATTGTGCTAATTTGCCTCAATCACTTCGGCCACAAAAAGCTGTTATCTTTTGCTTTATCGCACTTACAGCAGCATGAAAGATTGAAAGAAACACCTGACGCTTCTTTTCCGCATTGGCCGCCAACCGCCTGTTCCTTTCCTCCTGCTGCCGCTGCAATTTCATCTGCTTCTGGTGCGAATTCCAGACTAGTTCGTTAGTCAACCGCCAAATAAAAATATCACCCAACTAAGTTTAAATTCGTTTTAAAAATTAAGATAAAAAGATTCATTTCTTTTTTATATTTTAAGATTTAAACAGAAGTTGATAAGATAAAAAGAACCCCGCGTTTGATGGCTATGCCGATGTTCTCAAGCAAGACTTCCAGCCTGGCGGAAGCAAGGTAGGGCGGCAGTTGAAGATCCACATCTGCAGATTGATTTGCTGATTTGCACGGTGGCAAGGTGAGACTGACTGAGCTTTTATTCATGGCTAAGTATGGTCCAACTTTAATGTCCAAGTATCACTTTCATGCCTAAATCTCATGTGAAGCCCCTTAACAAAGCTATAATTAGCATAAAACCAAAAACTACAATAAGCCGCATTGCATAACAGCTCTGCTTCAATGGAGAATTGGGAATACCTTTGCTGAGCTGCTGTTGGTAGAAGGAGCAGAAAGCCTCCAGTACCGCTTGGTGAATGAAGATCTGGCCAACGCCGCTGGAAGTTGGCACCATTTTGAGCTCAACTTTGGACTTGTGATAAAGACCAAGCCTGACTGAACTACAGAAAATGCTAATTGTTTGCTGTGATTACAAAGCATACAGGAGATTTTTGGGCTGTGATTGGCACACATTGGTTTAGGTTCATTGTACACAAACGGCCTCTCACATGGAAAACTTTGAAATCTTACACGACTGTCTAAAATCAGGCAAATGCATTCAAAAGTAGTGCTCGAGCATAAAAAGAAGCTAAAGTTAGAGCAATGATTGATTTCTTATTGCTCTAAATTAGTGGACATCATAAGAACTAGCAAAGCATGCCAAATTTGGGTGGCCGTAATTTGGTTTTTGGAGCATTATATTTTTACTTATTTTTCAACCAAATAATTTAAATATAATTATTGCATTTAACATTAAAGCATACCAATAGCACTGATACACTGCTATAAAGCATTCGTTTTTTATGGGTCAATTGGATCTGAGTTAAAATTTTCCATCATATATTTCAATCAAGCAAAAATACCAACTAATCAAGCACAAAATGCAAAAATCAGAAAAATGAATCGTAAATCTGCCAGCTGAAACTGCAACTAGCAAGCTAGGAGCGTGATTGGCAGCGGAAGCCGCAGGTCACACTGCAGCTCCTGTATCTGCTGGTCTCGCAGTTCTCGAGACGGGCGATAGCTGCAGCCTTCTATCTACAACTGGGTACAGCACAAGCGATCCTGAAGGACCTTTGGTGATAACTGATAAGACTATGCCTGCTGAAGCGAGAGTCCTGGCCAAATGATGGGCGTTGGATTCAGCTAAGAGGACGGTTGTTGGTTCAGTTGTCTCGAAGCCGGCATTTAGAAAGAGTACAATTGCTTTGAGCCTACTACGCTGACCAATTTTGGCCTGGCCTCAGCAGGAAAAGGGGGCAGTTTCGGTTTCTTGACTCCATTCCAGCCAGCTGAGCGATCAGAATTGAGACAGGAGCAGGCAAAGTGAACTTATGGGGAGAATCATTTCAAAAGTTTTTGGTGCTATTGCGGCGTTAGTGAGTGTCTTTGGGCTCTAGCTAGCTGGACGAGGGCCCTGCATTTCTGTGGACTGAAAATTTAGGTGCCAAAATCTCAATGGCTGCTAAAATCAACGAAACAATTGATGAAGTGGCTTGTTGAAGATGACGGAGCAGTCAGTTGACACACTTTAAGCCTTTAGCTTGGGCCTCAACTTGCGAGGTTCAAAGGTTGGTTGGCTTGGGCAGGATAGCTGAAAGGAGCTTGTAGGAGCTGTTTCATCTACTCGTCACCAACCGTTGCGCCTGAAAAGGCTCCTAATACTCCTCCATTCCCACCAGCAGATCCTAGGTCGTCTGATTGAGGCGAATGCAATCTATGCTATGGCTCTGCGCTGGCAGTGAAAAGCGTCCCAAAACAGCCACTGTCTCCATGCCATTCATAGACGCAATTTCAGTAGCTGAAGCCGACGTTGCGGACTCTCTAATTAGGGTCACCGAAATGGCATTCCCGCCTAGGAAGCCTCTGACACTAGACTGGCCAAGCGAGGTTATTGCCTGGCATAATAATCGGAAACTGCAAAGAAATGAGCTGCCTTTTGTCACAACTACTGAGCTCAATTTCGGCCAAGCGGCACTGCTTTTTTTGGACTGCCTTTAGACGGCCACCACCCCTTAACTTTCTACAGTTGGAAAAATTGCATTTTGCAAGCTGCTGCTATTGCATAGACACATTAAGGGGACGTTTATAGGCCTCGAGATATTGAGAATTCTTGTCGCGTACCTAGCCCCATTAGAAGGCAAAAAATGGGCAACCCAGGGACTCTTTGATCGACTCTTGGTCTCATAAAATGTATGCAGTTCATTAGATTGCGGTTTGCAGAAGACCAACAGAGCCAGGAGGGAGGCGGCTACCAGATTAGACTGTAACAGTCCATGGACTACTAATATCATCTACTATCAGCTCAGTTTCTCAAACAACGCTTTAAAAATTGTTTAGACAGTCTGACTGGGTAAAGCAAGCGTTATCGAAGGAATCGATTGTTTTTAACGACAAAGCAAGGTTTCCAGCCTGCCGTTAAGCCATACAAACATAACCTCGAATTGCTTTCCCACTAGAAAAAGCATTAAAACCGGGAAGTAAAATATTGAAAATGTCATATATTTTGTATATAATAAATTTTGCCAGTTTTATGATAAAAAGCCACATTTTATTCGTTGGCGTTTTGATTTAGATCGAAGCCTGAAAATAAACTTTTAGTTGTAAACGCATGCAAAATTTTATTTTTAATTTTATAATTTTTATTGCATTTTTTTTGTCACACAAACATTTTTAGAAAATCCTTTTTCGGTTGAACAAAAATTGCTTGAAAATACCTGAGTCGATTGAATGGCATCGATTAAAAATTTGAAAGGAAAGTTTATAGATGGAGACAAACAAAGAATAATATTTAAAAGCAAGATCAAGCATTAGTTTATCAAGAGCTAATCGAAGGCGAGCATCATAAATCAACTCATTTTTTCCATAAACTTATGCTCACTCACGGATAACGCCAATTCCTCTTAAATGTTTTTGTTCTGTTTTTCCTAATGACACTTTTTCGTAGGCTTAGACGTCGCAAACAAGTCAGCGAACAAGAGAGCCGCTTGTCTCGGCTGAATTGGCGCCAAACTTCGGGCGGGAAACGGCGATATGACGTCAAAACAAAAGGCTTCCCAGCCATTGTATGCCTGCATTCCATTTCCGCCAGCGCACACACACAACCGCCTCCTTTCCCAACCCAAAACACTCCCCATTCCGCCTTCAAATCACTTCCCTTTTTCTGGCAAGTCTTTTCTCATTTCAGGTCTTTTCTGACGCCGGTTTTAATTGTGCCAATCTTAAGGCATTGCTTTCCGATAAATAGGGACTGGAAATATTTCAAGCCTTCAGCGCATATGACAAACCCTCTGCTTTCAAGCCCTCTGCTTTCAAGAACTGATTGCTTTTTTCAGCGCATATGGATAGCTCTGTAGTGAAAGCGTTTCCGTGTTTCAAAACTAAGTGACCAGCCGAATGGTTTGCTGTAAAAACTGTCAAGGACAGCCAGGTAAGTTGTCTTCTCTGCAGCGCCTTCAAGGTTAGCAGGTTGTCTAGCAGAAACGATAATTAGCTGCTATTTTTTATTTTCTAGAATAGATTTTTATGTACCGTTGCCTTGCTCTATGTATTGAGCTTTAGCTTGGTCTTTTATAAAAAGAGGTTTTTAACCTAAAATTGTCATTGGCTTTCTTTACGATTATTACTGGAAATATGAATGTACGATTTAGTTTTTCCTCTTAGCTTGTTAAGTTTTTTATGTTTAAATGCTAGTCCTTAAAGTAGCTTTGGCATCAAGGTGGATGAAATTTGATTTCAGAAATCTTAGCATGATTGTTGCATGCAAAGGTTTTTGAAATAAAATTTGATCACCTTAGGGCTGACACCTAGTTCCCCCATCAAAGTTCCCCTCTCCCCCCAAGGTGGCTGACCACCACCTCCCAAGATGAAATTTCCCCCATCATGAAAGTCTAACCCCCCAAGATTTGACCTATTAAGACTTAGCATAGTTACTCTAACCAAGGTAGTCGGGGCTTTTCCTACCAGGAGTACCTTGTGTAGATTCCAACTGAAAAGTTTGTGCGCGACTCGTGCGTTTAAGCCCGCACCAACCAACCAACTTTGACCTTGAACAACCCCACCGGGGGGATGGGGGGGGTAAATCAACCAACTCCAGAGTAGGGACACGTATGCTGCCAACCCTCCATGAGCAATTCCAACTCCAGTCACCATCCCCCCAATGCTGTTCTGTTGGTATTCTGTTCAACAGATGATATTTCAACAACTTATCATCCCTAGCCCATCATCGCCTCATCCGCTTAAAACCATCACTACTTTTGCCAAAGTCAAGCATTCACTACTTGTCAAGCAAATCTGACTTTTTCAGGTATGGTAGACTCCTTTATGGTGGAGTAGAGCAGATGGGTGTGCAGAGCCTGTTCCGCTCCAAGCTCTTGGCCATAGCTCCACTGTCAGAGTGCATGTGCACTCTCTTTTTCAGTGATCATGGCCCAGAAGGAAACACAAATCCGTTTAAGGTCTGTTATCGCACAGAATAGGGTCCTGTTGCAAGTGGTGCCCCATCTGTGGGATATGGCTTGGCAACATCACTGCCAAGAAGACGTATAGATGGCTCCACAAGATAGAGTCCTACTCTTTCAACGCCGCAGTCCATGGAGAGCTGCTTTAATCTACGGCCAGCCACCTCCCCAGCCAGAAGTCATGGTGGAGGATGCAAATCCCATCATCCGCACCGAATCCGTTGCCCATTCCTCCTTAACCGCCTTCCCCTTGACGTCCCCTCAACCCCAACTGATCCCACTCCGGCCCCCACTCCAGCCCCTGCCACCACTATGGCCCCTCCGACCACTATCACTATTCACATCCCGGCCCTGACATCCTTGGACCCTCCCACATTGTGATTGAGTGACCCCTGGCTTCGTCTACTCCCAAACACTGCCAGAGATGAACCTCCCTCCTCAGCTGTCCCCTCCACCGGTGCTCCAACCCCCTGCTCAGATCAATCCACCAGCGCAGCAGTTCTACGGTCAACCCCTCCTCACCAATCGTCCTAAGTCCCTACTCCACCAATCATTCATGGACCTATTAGACGTGGCAGACGTGGATCCACTATTTGTCAAGCCTTTGTCATCAATGATCACCCATTGAAGGTCATGGCACACATGCATGGCTGCTGGGAGAGGAACCGCCGCCTCAAGCAGAAGATGCACCATGCCCTCACTGGCGCCAAGTCCAAGCCCATCGAGATCGAACAACACGAGGCAGCCAAGCTTCAGGAGGTGGCTGTGAAGGTTGGACTCACAGCCATGAAGCTAAAGCTCCTCTGCACTGAGGTCCCTATACTTCAAATTTCCACCTGCCTATATCTCAGCTCTTAATGCCTGGTACAATAGGACGAGGCAAAGGCTGGTGGTGGGGATGAAGTCGAGCACCTGAAGCGGAAGCGAAAGAAGCACCGCAAGGAGCGCTCCGACCATCACAGCCAACAAAAGGAGCGCAAGAAGCTCAAGGCCAAACACATCAAGGCTCAGGTACAGGTCGCGATGCTTTTTTGAGCTACCATTGTTATAAAATGGGTTCATGTGCTAGCAAGAGGATGAATCGGAGGGCTCAGGGGAGGAGTCTGGCCCTGAGAAGGAGACCCCCATCGTCAAGAAGAAGAGGAAGAAGAAGGCTGGGGAGGAGTCTGGCCCCAACGACCAACCTGCCCCAACTAAGACCAAGAAACTAAGCTGGAAGGTTATCCAATCTTTGGCTCAAGACATACCTATGTCCAAAAACCTGTATTCACAGGACCTTCAGGCATCTCAAGTCTGCGCAGACGTCAAGGAGGCCTTTGAAAACCTTACCAAGGAAGCTTCCAAGTCCGGCCACACCAGTCGTCTGCAACGTTGGGAGAAGGTTTCCTTACTTCACCCAGTAACCACACATGGTATCCTACCTATATCCACAGGAGTGGAAAGATGAGGCTGAGAAAGTCAAGGCCAAGGAGGCCAAGACCAAGGCCAAGAATCGGAAGGGCTCTGATGCCAAGGTACACTTAGCCTCTACCCATCTACCATCTATTCTCAAAAGCCTGACTCCATAGCAGCAGGCGGAAGCTGAGGATCAGGATGAGCCTGAGCCTGCCAAGGCCCAGACTCCGGCCAAGGAGGCCAAGACCAAGGCAAAGAAGCAGAAGGGCTCTGAGGCCAAGGTACACCTGCCTCTACCTTCCTACCATCTATGTCCATATGCCTCACTCTATAGGAGTGCAGTGACAGTGAGGGCCCTCTACCTGAAGGACGCTAGGCACCTGCGTCAGCATGTGGCCTATACTCTGGATGAGTACTGGAACGACGTCCAAGAAGGAATGGAGCGGAAGTTCAAACCTCTGGAGGTTCATATGATCTGCTATGCTTACCAATGGTCTTTGGCCTATACAACCTACATTACTAAAGGAGAACGAGACACTGGTGAAGGAGCGGGAAAAGCAACACCAAGTCTGCAATAAGGCTCTCTACAATCAGGCTCTGGGCCGCGTCTACGAGAAGCCTGTGAAGCGGAAGCAGCCGCTCCTCCAGCTAGGCGAGGCCCAACCTCCAGCCAAAAAGTCCATGCCGGAGGCAGCCACGACCAAGAACATCCACATCATCAAGGTATTTACAGCTTAACCATATGCCAAGGAACCTGCCCCACCACCTGCCCCACCACCGCAGAATCCCACCCCTCAGCCGCTTCAGCAGCCGCAGAACCCCACCCCTCAGCTGAACCTGTTTCCACCGCAGCAAATCAGAACCCTACTTCTCAGCCGAACCAGCCGCATTCCCAGCCACTGCATCCTCTACCAATGCAGAGTCAGAAAGAGCCGCTGCTGTTCCCGCCTCCACCGCCGTCACTTCCTCCCCAACTGCATCAATCTCACCGGCAGCTGACCCCCGGCAGAATCAGCAGCTACTGTCTTCGCTGCCTAATCAACGACGGTTCTCCCCATACCCTCCTCCAAATCTTACCCCTTCCCAGCCGCAGCCACAGATTCTACTTCAAACCACACAGCAGATTCAAACACAGACCCAGACTCTTTTCCTCCAACCCCAGTCCCTGTTCATCAATCCCCAGTCTCTCTACCAACCAAATCTACCCCAGCCACAAATCACACAGCCGCAACCCCTCCTCCAGAACCATCTGTCCCTGCCCCCACCATCAATCCAGCCGCAGCAGCATCAGCAGCCCCAGATTCTGCAGCAGTCACCGCACCTGCTGCTGCAGCCCATACAGCAGCCGCAGACGCTGGCCGCGTCACGGCCACCATCATCTCTGAATAACACCATTCTCGATATGGTGAACTCCCCCTCGTACGCTGATAACTACCTTAATTGAACAGATACCTCCCATTATTTGTTGGCATTCATGATACCCCACCCATTCCCCAGTCGCTAGCGTGCTGGAGCCTTGTTAACCCTACCTCACCCCATCTACCCTCTTTTCCTATACCCACTAATCCTCCACTTTTGTACCTTCCTAGAGGATCCGGAAAACCCTTTGGGGTTGGACAGGTCCTTTTAGAAGTGTGTTGCCTTTACTGGTATTTTTTGTGCCTTTTTTACTGTTATTGGTCTTGCTGTTATGCAATAATAGCATTTAGTCAATTGGTGACCCACATAAACAAACACCATCATCTGAAAATGCTTAAACTTGTCCTGAGCATCAATATGCTTACTGTGGAAGCCTGGGCCCGGGCGATGGGGTCTGTTATACAGTCAGTGCTAGAGATAGTTTGGAGCCTGAGCGCGTCTTGCAAGAGCGGGCGCGCGAGGTGGGGAGGAGTGGGAGGCATATCCTGCAAGGTCTCCACCTTCAACTGCGACCTGGAACAGCCAGGCTACGCGGACACCAGCAACTGCTTCTCCTTCTGCACCCTCTCTTCAACTCTGCGCACTGCGGGCCTCTGGCTCTTTGTTAAGCCCATCCATTTTTCATGGTCGTCCTCTTTTGGAGAGGATGGAGTGCGTGGGGGAGAGTTGAGGAGATGCAAGGGGAAGAGGAGAGGTGGAAGGAGGACTCTTACATCATCATCTAGACAAGCACACACAGCGGGCACACAGCCCGGCAGCTGAGCCTGCCCCCCCATTCAGTCCCCCTGAATACCTACCTGAGTGGGTAGGGGGCTGCGTGGATTGGCAGAGGTGGGAGAGAGATGGGATGAGAGTCGAGGAGAGCAGGAAAGAGAAGGACAACGGGGTCATCTGCTTCTTCAAGCCCATTGCCCTCAAGCACAGAGGGGATGGCGACGCTATACCAGGCCAAGGCGGAGGACGCGGTGGACTGCTGCTGCACCAAGTGCGACGGCAACGCCACTGGCTACCACGACAAGAGGTGGGTCCGCTGCGTCAGGTGCAAGCGCAAGTTCTGCTCGGCAGGGCTAGACTGGATGTGGAGGCCGATGGGGTTGGTGAGGAAGCGCATCTGTGACAGCATCTGGGCCACCATCTTTGAACTTCGAATCAAATCTAGACCTCATATGCTCCCTTGCCAGTTGGAGGGCAAGGCAGAGGTGGAGGTGCGGAAACTTCGCAAGGCCCTTAAGGCCTACATAGAGGCCATCCTGTGTCAAACCACTTGACCCCACCAATCACCTCAACATCACCAACAAATACATCAACCCTGGCCTCAGTGATTCCCTCTACTGCTACGTTCACCCTCACCTCCCACCCACTCCCCCTCCCTACACTCCTCTCACTCCTCTGATATTAACCCTGGTTCTCCTCTTATGGCTAGCACCCCCAACCCGCCTCTCCCGCCAGAACCCCAACCCCTCCAGCAGCAGCCACTTCTACCTGAGCAGCAGCCGGAGTTCTATCCTCCGTCCCCACAGCGGAACACTCAGTACCAGCCCCCTCCGCCTACCCAACAGCTGCAGCAGTACCAACCCCAGCTCCACCAGCTGCAGCCGCCAATGATCCCGCCTCTGCCACAGACCTTCCCTCCCCTGCCGCAGATGATACACCAGCAGCCACAGCTGAACCAGCCGCAGTTGCTCCCTTCTCTATCTCAGCTGAACCGGCCACAGTTGCAGAGGCTTGTCCTTTGACTGTGGCAGTACCTACTAGTTAGACTATACCAAGTTCATTGATGTTTTAAAGTGCTCAACTCTGTAAGGACTAACTAGTAGGTACTGCCACAGTCAAAGGACGAGCCTTTTAGTTTTGTGTTGGCTACGCCCTATATAGCGGTATAGACCAACTAGTAGCATGACGAACATGGTATAGACTAACTCGGTTTAGACTTATGGGGGGGCAATATTTGCTGAGTACAGTTTGACCTAAAATTTGCAAAAAATATTCATGGGGGGGCAATATTCATGGGGGGGGCGGGTATATTCATCGGGGGGGGGGGGGAGGATAATTCATGGGGGGATAAATCCATGGGGGGAATATTCATGGGGTGTAAGTTCTACCCATCAGCCGAGATCTCGCTCATGCTCTTCCAGCAGAAGGAGTTCAAGCTGCTGCCATTTTTGGTCAAAACAGGTAAGGGCAGCCTTCCTTTCTTTTATCCATGTTACACCCAATGGTTGCTTTTTCAGACAAGCTGACAGAGCCCCTGTTCCTCCAGACCACCTATCTTTGCCAGGCAGTGGGCAAAGTGCAGAAGAGCAGCCTGCATGAGACGGCAAAGAGGCGCTCCTGCTGTGGCTTCTTCAGCTGACAAGCATCAAATAGCTCCCTGGCGGTGAGGCCTATCTCCGCTCCTGCCTCCGCACACCTTCGCAGGACCAGGCTTGGGTGGACAGCGATGGCAAGGACGTGGATGATGGGCAAGAGCAGGAGGCAGCCTCACATATCAACCAGGTGCAGTCGACTATCACAGAGGAAGTGGAGGCAGACTTGGAAGTGGAGACGGACTCAGAGGCAGAGTCTGATGCGGAGGCAGAGGCAGGGCTGGAGATGCAGCCGGGTGTGGCGTCTGACTCGGAGTCTGACTCAGAAGCTGAAGAGGATGAGCCAGAATCAGACCAGGAGGAAGAGCTGGAGCCTGTCAATGAACTTCCAGCTCCCAGCAGCACCGCCATCTTGTCCTACACAGAAATCGACACACTCGTCACCACACCACCACCAGCCTTTAATGATCAGCTGTGGAAGTGCCTGCCAAGGAGTCTGCGCTACCTGGCCAAGCAGGGAGAAGCTGAGGCTATGCTCTCCGACAGCTGCCCCTACCCCTACCTTGCCAAGTCTCCAGCTTTCCTGACAAGCAAGGCCCAGGTTGGCGTGAGCCTCATGGAGCATCAGCTGCAGCAGCGAGCCTGGAGTCGCGGTCTTCGTCTCAGTGCCAAGTTGGCCAGACTCAGCCCTGATGGAGTTTGAGGTCACATGTTCTGCAAGGTTTTGCCTGCTTTATGTAAGCATACAATATGGCCTGATTAATGGGTCTATCAACATTGCAGGGCAGCATCAAGCAATTGGCTGTGATGATGGACCTGAATGCACAGTGCACGTTGTGGACAGCAACACCAGGGTCATCATAGGTGAGCACAGCTTCCTCAAGCACAAGGACTTCTCCAACACACTCAACCACCACTACGTCCCCAGCAGCAGCTACAATCTGCATTCTCTGGGTATTCATTTGTGTGCCTTTTGTGCTGATGTCAACCATTTCTCAACCAACCCTTTTATTTCAGTGATGAACGAGGGCGAGCTCTATGGCAACGCTGGCACCTACACAGGACTGGGCTTGCCTGGCATACTGGCCGTGCCTACACATCTCTCTGTAGCAAGATGCATCTGAGTGGGGGAGATTCATCCAGGGCACCAATGCCAGTGCTTTTCAGTTATCCTATATTGGCTCTGGCAGGCATTCTAACCATTCGCTTTCTTCCCTTGCACTTGTAACTGCTTCTTGCCACTAACCATTACTCACACCACCTTTTTGTGGGAGAATGAATCTGGTTCTGGGCTTGCTTGGTATGCTAGTGGAGGAAAAGGGAGGAGGATTGTAGTGGACGCGGTGAAGAAAGAGGAGCGGGAATTTGCGGTGAAGAAAGAAATGCAGCGCACACTGGCTGAGTTCAGGCATCCTCATCCTTAGGTTGGAGAGATGCCACTGGGAGGACATCCATCCAGCTGACCCTGGCCAACCCCACCCTGCCTACACCAAGTTCAAGCAGTGCTACCTCAACCTGTTCAGCGTCGGCGCCCAGAAGTGCTTCCACTGCCAAGAAAGTCATCACCATCCACTGGGCCGCCAATAAGCTACTGCCAGAGCAGCGCCTTCGACACCGCGACTGGTTCAACACCTTCACTGAGCTGGTTTGGGGAGTGTTGCAATTTTTGGGATAAACAAGGTGAACTTTTATTCTTTGCAGTTGGAGCGAGTCTGTGAGGAGCGCCAGCGCATTGCCAGCAAGGAAGCCACCAAGCTCATCATTGCCAAGGGGCGAATGCCTGACCTTCTCCACCAGCAACGCTTCCACTACGGAGCGCCTCCATCCTCCTTTGCCGTGCTCAAAGAGAATTGGCCGATCCTGCTGGTCAGTAGTCTTCAGCAACCCATTACATAACATAGCGATAGAAAATGATAACTCTAGACCATTATATTTGTTACAAAAAGAACTACCAATTGCAGCGCTCATCCGTGGGGGGGCTGGACGTTTGGCAGGATCCACTGGTTTGATCTGCCCAAGAGGGAGCCAGTGGCCAGAGCTAGAGTGCCAAAGAAGATCAGCGCAAAGTGCCTCGCTCAGCTCAAGGAGCTTCTGCTGTCAGGCCCTCCTGCCACCTGGCGAGCCTGCAACTTCCTTCCACGCATTGCCCAGGTCACATTCTCAACAACATTGCAGCCTCCAATTTCAGCCAAGGTCTAGATGTGTTGGGAATTTCAATAAATGCACCATTTCTAGGCCCACCCACCACTCCTTCCTAAAAAAAGAGGTCTAGATGTAATGACAGAACCAGCAATTATTTTCCCCCGCAATTGCAGGCCCACAAAAAGCCCCAGAGCAAGCAGCGAGCGGTGCAGAAACGCCAGCCCCAGAGCTGTCCACAAAAGGCCAGGCCTAGCAAGCGACTGCGGACACCCCTGCCTCCGGCCTCCAAGAAAGCCAGTTCCTCGGCCTCCATCATCATCCTCGTCTGCCTTTTCTCCTACAATCATTGGCCCTTTGCAGCTAGACCTGTGGATTGTAGGCTTCCAGTTCCAGCGATGAGGAGTTTCAGCCAGTTTGGCGCCCCAGCGTTGCCAGCTTGTGGGGCTGTCGAGAACCTCCAAAGTCACACACCCACCAATCGGTATGCGCCACATTTAGCTTCCAATTAACTGCTATTGCCAAGGCTGCAGGCTCATTTTTGCGCGGCCGAAGGCCGCCTGCCGCGGAGGGCAGGGCAGTCAGAGCTCCGTAGGCCGGAGGGCATGGGTGCGGAGGCCCCGGAGCGTAGCCTAGCATGCGAAGCATGCTAGGCGAAGCGTAGGGGCCGTAGCACCCGTGCCCGGAGGCCGGAGGAGCTCTGGCGCCCTGCCCGAAGCGGCGGGCGGCCAAGGCCAGCTTAAGCAGTTACCCCATTTTTGCGTCCGTCTGTCCGCATATATATATATATATATGTGTGGTTCCGGGGCCGGGCCTCCGCGGTTTTTCAACGAAATTGGCTAATTTTTTGCATGAAGGTCCTTCTGGGTGGTATCTCCAGGCCATTTTTTGGGATGGGCGTAATTTTTCGATTTTCGCTCAAAACTCAATTTTTTGATGTTTCAAAGGACCAAAAATCATAAATTGCTGGTTTTTCAATGAAATAAGCTGATTTTTCGCAGGTACGTCCGTCTAGGTGATTTCTTGAAGCTGGCAAAAGGAATTTCCGAAATGTTCATCATTTACCAATTTATGACCAAAAACCTAAAATCTTGATGTTTCAAAAATTTGAACATCCATAAATCGATGGTTTTTCAATGAAATCAGTTCAATTTTGGCATGAACGTCTGCCATGGTTATATCTTGAAGTTGCTCTTAGAACTTTTTGATACATTTATTATTTCATGATTTATTGTCAAAAACTAAAATCTTGATGTTTCAATAATTCGAACACCCATAAATTCCTGGTTCTTCAATAAACAAAGCTTAATATTGGCAGATAAGTTTTCTGCAGCGGTATCTTGAAGCAGTTGAAAGGAATTATTGCTTAGCTTTTTACTTGGAACAAAGGCCGCGCATCTTGGCAACAGCCGAGAATACCTTGTTGGAGGACCGGGCTTGCCACTACCACAACCAGCAGCCATGACATACGCCCAACATCTGTGCGGCCAAGGAAAGCATGGTCTATGAGCTTGCCAACATGGCCATCGCCGGTCTCATCAGTCAGCCGGCCTATGATGCCCTGCTGGAAAAGGTTCTATATTCTTTGTTGGCCAAAGGCAGAGCCTGAATTATGATTGGTAAATGGTTTGGTAGCTTCAAAAGCTGGACAATGACCTGCACACTGAGATTCGGCAGAACCCAGAGGCCAAGAAATGGCTCCTCTCAAGCAGCCTTTGCTGGGACATCCCTCACTTTCAACTGGACTCCATCCCAATCGAGGGGCTTCAAGGTATCAGCTTTCTATCAGCAATAATATCCTGTGTCAGCAAACTTCAATTCATCAGGCTATGGTTCGCAGTCGGCAGCCTTCCAGGCAGCTCTACACACTGGCACCATGCTCAGCCAGAGCCAGTCCAGCCTGAAGACAGATCAGCTGAGGTTAAAGCATTGACCAAGAACTCCCGCCGCTAGAGGGGAAGCCAGGAGCACTCGTTTACAGTGGTCTGCAGCTGGAGGACCTAGAGTTTGAATTATCACTTCTAAAAGCCAAAAACATTGAAAAAATTGTGTCTGACATGCCGGTCGCACGGGTGAA